>PVJL010000280.1:0-231685 GCA_004026885.1 Lyroderma lyra
TGTTGAGGCACTGCCGTCTGGATGAGCTGCAGGGCTGGGTGAGCTTATCAGAAACCTGGAAGTTTATGCCTGTTAAATTGATCACTATTGGTATAAGAAAAGCTGGTCTGGAGTTGCAAAATGTTGTGTTAATTCTGCTAAAAATAAAAACACTGTGTGGACAAACTGGGTGTCCAGATATTTTGCCCTTTTGAGTTATGGGGCTTCATCACTGTGGGAAGTCAAGAGATGGCCTCTAAGTGTGAATAGCCCCTTTCCCTGACCTGCAGTAATAACTGGGACTTGGTTCAGGGACCATACAGAGGGTCTATACTTACATGCCATTAAACTATATAACAGAAGCAACCGTTAGTTTAAACTTGAGGTTTAAAAAAAACACAAAACTTTAACCAAGTCTTGCCCCAAATGTATCTTTGCTTTTTGTAAGTGGTTCCCATGGTGTAGTTGTATGCAGACACCGTAACATTGGCTCAGAAACAGCCTACATCTCTGTTCTTACTTACAGTCCATGTAAAATCAATACCAAAAGGGTGGGGGTGGGGACATATCACTCATAACACTTGATGTACCAAAAGAAAGCGAAGGGAGGTGTTTGAAGGTCTGAATCACTGACCTGGTCTGTGATGGAGGCTGGATCCTGAATTAGGCCTGGCAGATGCTAAGCTAGGGTGGGCCTTTCCCCTGCCTTTCACTGCAGTACTTCTCTGAAAAACTTGGAAATGGTGCCTCATGTCCTCTCTGTGGGCAGATAAGGTAGAGAGTAATTTTTTTTTTTTAATTTAGGATTTTAAAATTCATTTAAGAAATATTTTATAAAACAAAAGTTGTAAAGAAAACCACCACCTTCACCTTAAAAATAAATGTGGACAGTAATACATGGTTAGACAAGGCAAACAGTACAAGAAGAAAATGCCTTTCACCTTCCAGTCTCCTCAGTGGCAGTTACTGAGTTTTCTTTCAGAAGAAAAATAATATTGCATCAAAGTACATTAATTGGGGAAACAGCAGAACAGTGTATACCAGTGTGTATAGCAAGGCTGTAATTTTTAAGGATAAACATATACTGATGTTAGTAACCTTGGAAATAATGGGATGCCATGCTTCACCTATTAAATTGGAAGGTGAAATTACCTTGCCCAGGGGCACCTCACTAGCAAGTGGGTGATTGGGTTCTGAACCCAGCTCTGACCTCAAAGCCCAGTTCATAACCATTGTGCCCACTTACATACAAATTCCCTGAGGCTCAGCCTCGTCATGGGAAAAATGAGTGGATGGGGAGGTGTGAGGGGGGAATCCATCTGTATTTACCTCACGGATGCTGGAGAACAAAATGATTTTTTGTTGAGATTAAGGGAATTGATACATGTAAATGATTAACTTGGCCCGACTGACGAAGGAACAAAGTCTCCAACAGCCACTTTTCCTCGAGGTGGTTTTCCTGCATGGCTACATGCTCACCAAATGTGTGTTTCTACGGGTTTAGGATGAAGAGACACAGGTAAGTCTCCACCACAGTACAGCTTTCGCAGCCCTTTCAGAGCCCAGCATGTGTAATGCAACCCTGGAACATTGGCAACTGTTCATCTTTCTGACTTCACGGTAGAACATACTCATAGGCCAACCAGGGCAATTTTATTGGAAGCCCTAAATTAAACCTTGATTAACAGATGGGAGGGACCACATCTCAGAAACACAGGATTGTTATCTCTAATACTTCAGCATGATAGGACATGGCCTAAATCCTCTTCTTGGTCAGGGAGCAAGGTACTTAACTTCTGTCCTTAAATTGTCTGCTTAAAACTTCAGCAGTTTGCAGTTGCTCTGAGATATAGACCAGACTCTTAATTATGACCTGTCAGATTCTGTATGATCTGACACCCATTTACCTCTCTAGCTTCCCACCATTTGTCTTCTCATTAAACTTCAAATTTACTGGTGGCCTCTCAGTTCCTTGAACATGCTAGGCTACCACCTTCACAAATGGAGTCTGGGATCTTCCCCTCCCACTTTCTCTAACAATATCCCATTTGCTTTTTTTTTTTTTTTTTTTAATTAATTTCAGGTATACAAAACATTTTTATCTATTGAATTTTTGGCTGTTACCTCTTTGGGTTTTCTTTTTTGTTTTTTAGTAGTTTCTCTAGGAGTTACAATATACGTAACAAAATTTCCAATCTGTTTAGAATAAATATTGTACCTCTTTGTATAAAACGTAGAAGCATCGCAACCAATAGTTTAACCCCTGACCTTTATGCTATAGTTGTCATGTGGATTATATTTACATACATCAAAACCCTTACTGGACAGTGTTATAATTTTTGCCTTCAACAAAATATATACATATATATGTATTTCAAAAGAGTTTAAGAATATGAGGGAAAAGTCTTTTGTAGTTTTCTAGATATTTACCATTTGTTGCTCTGCCTTCATATCCAGAGATCCAAATTTCCTTCTGGTATTATTTCCCTTCAGTATGAGGAATTCCTTTGACATTTCTTGTAGAATAAGCCTGCTGACAATGAATTCTCACTTTCTATTCATCTGAGAATGGTTTTATTTTGTCTTCATTCCTCTTAAGTTGCTTTTCCACAATCCATCTGCTTTTATTTTTTAGTGTCCTCAGATAGTTGCTTTTGCATTTTGTCTAATTTTTAATTGCAATCAACAGGAAAGATGTATACTGCTCTGCCAAAATGGAACAATAAAAATGTATTTTTTATATCTTATCATTTCTATGGCAAAATATATTACTAACTTAAAATCAGAGGGTTATATGGAGTTCTTACATGGGCATGTTTCCAGCTGATGGTAAATTCAAGAACTACTTTTACTCAGACATCACTGGTAAGCATTCTCTGATACCCCGTGACTCTAATTGTTACAATTTCTTCAAACCCCTGGTAGCACCCAGTAATTGCCTTGTCATGGATCATCATAGTCCACCATTGATTAACCTAGTCTACTGCTGATTGTTTCAGCAGAGATTTAAAGCACATGGAGCTTCAGGATAGTGGCCCCATCCATCTTATTTACTGCTATACCCCATGGCACAGTAGATGCTCAATAAATACTTCTTGACTGAATGAGTGAATGTATGCTGATCTTGGCATGTCTGATATTCCTTCCCTTTTTCCTTTATTTATAGCACTTATTACCACATAAGATCATTTATTTTACACACACACACACACACACACACACAACCAGTTTTCTCCCACCCCTAACGTATCTTTACCTGTTTTGAGATACACTGATGTATCTTAAGCATCTGGCATGGCACCTGACATATAAGGTACTAGGGAATAATAGCAAATCAAAGGTAACAGCCCTTACTAATATGTATGACAAACCTGTAATAGTTCATTTCAACTCAGTGGAGTTTATTGTATGCTGGAATACTGGACACCACTGGCTCTCTGCTACTGTCTGAGCAGCTCTTTCATACCTGTTTTCTTGCTGCTACTCTGTTCCTTGTCTATTCTGCCTCCTCGTGAAGGAAGACTCAGTGTGTACCAAGTGTTAGGAGCAGGGACCCACATTCCTTCTGGTCTTCCTACCTCTGACAAACTTGTGGAGAGGGCAATTTCATAAAGATCAGCACTTAACAGTCTCACAGACATACGGCGTTTTCACAACTTAGCTAGACATTTTTCACTACAGAGAAATGGATGGAATAGACTACATGAAGTTTTCTGTTAATGTTCTGATTCGCAGTATGACCTGTGCTTAGGAGTTTGTGCTCTGAAATCAGACAGGTCTTGATACAGTCTCCTCACCACAGCTTACCCTGGTCTGAGCTTATTTTCTCATCTTAAAATAGTAGTGTCCCATCACATGGTAAGCCTAATAAGCATGAAATGCAGGTTATTTTTGTGTGGGTAAGGATGAATCTTTTTTCCAATATTATTTTCTGATGTATCTAACATAGCAACTTCAATTAACTAAGCTGCTTAGGAAACCTGGTAGTAATTATTAAAGTCTCTATGGTTGGGGTTAACCTATGTTGATAATTACAATTTTCTGAGCATATCTCTCTGCTTTAGTTTATCATAGTGATCATGATTGGTCACATTTGTCTATGATGACTGAATATCCTGTAGGATACAAGAGTGATCTTCAGGTCATTGTGCTAAAGGTCAATTTTCAATGTCTAGGACTTACAACTCTAAGAATATGAGATCTTACTGAGATTGTCTTGACCCCAAAGCCATCTCTTAGAAGTGATGAATTTTACTACCTGTTATTCACATAAAATTATTCTAAAAGCAGACTATGAGGGGGAACTATTACAGTGGGATCATTTCAAATATTTGCCTATGTCTTCTTCATAGCCTGCCTTTCTTTAAGGGTGCCCGATTTCTCTCCTTAGCAATACATACTCCTATGCATGACTGGCACAGTCGGGTGTACGTGTGTGTGTTTGTATGCATACGGGCCTTTTTCTATTAAGGGCAAAAGGTGCAGTTGACCTCTTCAAACAATGCAACACTACCTTCAATCCTGTAGAAGAATTGGGAAGACACAACTTTACCTGAAAATCTTGTCTGGCTCTTCTTGGAGCAACCAGGGCTCCGGAGAACGGTTTCTGGAGGGTTGCTCTCCATCTGAATTATGAACTGGTGAACCTAGAAGGGAAACCTCCTGCTACAATAACACAGCAAGGCGATGTGATGAACACTTTTATTTACAAATATAATTAAAAGCTCTGACAGTTATCATGCTCTTCCTTGGAACCTGAAAAATGTTTTTGTTTTTGTTTTTTAAAGTGCATGCAAAAGAAGTAAAGCCTTTTTTTTTTCATCATTTTTTATTGTAAGAAAATACACAGTTTGAAAGTGTGAATAATGCAATATTTATGACCAAGATATGGGACTCAGGGAAGGGAAAGGGAATAAAGAAAAAGATCGAGATGATCTGATTGAGAGACAGCGTTGAACTCCAAATACTGAATTGGAAAAGGAGGGAGGTGGGGAGAAATAGGAGGAGGAAGTAAAAAAATTTGATCAGAGAAACAGTTAAAATACAATATGAAAATAAGTAATACCTCTCCTTAAATTCCTTCTATACACAAAATACACGATTTGCCAAAGCCCAATTTGTGCTACTGGGATTCTGTGAGCTCCTTAAGTGTATTCACATCCTCTGCAACAGCAGAAAATGATTATGATACAATCAGAATATGCTGAAGACAAGTTAAACTCTTGCCAGCAGGTTCTTAAAAATCACAAGATCTCTTCACCCCACCCACCCCCCCATCCCCAAAAAAGTAATAATATGTCACCACTGATATGTACATCACAATTAGTTTCTGTAAAATGTATCAAATTTTCAATCTTTAATAAAACTTTGTTTTTTTTTTTTTAATTCCTGATGAATAAATACCAAAAAAATAAAATAAAATAAAATAATGCAGCAGCTAGTTAAGGTGTAAGGCTGCGGATATTGTGTCTCTCTCCCCCTTGGCATTTATTAATTTTTTTTTTGCTTCACTTTCACAGATTGGTGGTAATGGGTGATTGCTTATAGCAATATACATCCACTTTTTTGTTGTTGGTTTATTGGTTTTGCTAAAACTGTCTCCAAAGTTTTCACTGAAACATTTTGAATCACATCAATACTGTGACTTGTACTATGAATAGAAGAGATGGCCAGGTTTTGGCCAGCACTGAAAGTTGACACGGGGGGGAGGAAGGGGGCCCCTGATGGAGTAAGAATAAACAGGCACTAGTCCGACACGATGTCAGTAAGAGTAAGAGAGAGAGAGAGTGAGAGCAACGCCCGTTAAAATGGGGAATGTGGTTTTGCAGGGTCTGAATTTTTTTCTGTTTTCTTTTTTTTTTTTTTTGTAAATGGCAAAAAAATTTAATCTCATCTATAGTCCTCCTTAGGAAAATCTAATGTAACCAAATTCCCAAATCCCATTCTGAGGCTCTCCATGTCAAAAGTTTCAATCTCTCGCTCTTGCCTTTCCAACAGATACTTTATTCTCTCGCTGCGTTCCTTCTGAAGGGCAGCCAGCTCTTCTTCAATCTGAAATAAGCAGAATGAGCAGTTATTAATGGAAAGATCTCCCAACGGACACACACATGCACACATACATGCACACATATGATACACAAGAAGTAAGAGTAAACTAGACTGGGGGAGACTGGGAGAGTCCTGTGATAAATGTCTTGGACCTAATCCATTACATTTAAAACTTGCTCACAAGAATAAAAATGTTTGGGGCCCACCCAGGGCTAGCATTACCATTCTAGCAAGCCAAGCAGCTGGGCTCATCTAGGTCAGTGTCCTCTCTCAGCAGGAGATGGCTCAGGAGAAGCCAAAAGACACTCCAGCACAATTAGATGTGCTGCTATCCCAGAGAGAGCCAAATGCCCGCTGGGTCATTAGCAATTTAGTTCTAGAACAGGAGCTGGGATAACAGTCTTTTACGTTGGTCTTAGGGAACTCCCAGAAGAAAGCAAAAATAACTGGTTAAGCAAATAAATGCTTAACAGCTTTGAGATGCTTTATGAAATCTTTTCTACTTCATATTCCTCAGCAATATCTAATGTAATGAATATTTCAATTCAGATAACATTTATTATGCATGGCAATATTAGCCTCCTTCATTTTAATTTTTTTAAAGAGCCCTGCTGGTGATTTCTTTTCATTTAGAAATAGCTGAGAATCAAAGTCAAATCTGCATTTGGCTTCCTCGTGCCAGTTAGCAGCCATGCTGTCAGCTCATCGTACCTTTCATGTCATATGAACTACCCAGGACCCCATGTATTCCGCTGGCTGTGAAGGTGGAGGGTTTCCTAGCAGAGTAATAGAAAGAGCTTAGGCTGTGGGATCAGATTTATGCAAGTAACTTAACTGTGTTGAGCCTGAGTATCCTGCGTGTGGAATGGAGATTATGCCTACCTCTAGAAGTAGAAAAGCAGATAATAAGTGAGTGAACAGTGCCTACTTAAATCCTCCGGTACACAGGCAGGGCTCAGCAAATGGCAGTTCCTGGCTGTGCCCCATCCTCCACCCAGCCACACAGGGCCCAAAGAAACACTGTCATACCTTCTGCTCAAGATGTGCTCTGCGCAGAGACACCCTCTGCTCTAGCTTCTGGAGCTCACGTTCATGTTGTGCCTCAGTTTGCATCTTGATTTTGCTCTGGTAGGCGTTGAGCAGCTCCATTTCCTGCTGGAGCTGTAGCCTCAAGGCCTGGCATTCTGCTTCTTGAGCCTCGTCTAGCCGTAACTGCGGGCACAAAAGACATACACTGTAATTCACTCCCACCTTACAGCACTTGTGACTACGGGATGATGTTTCGTTGTTCGGATTGAAACGGGTCCCCTGAGAAAAACAGATGCCCTGGGTGCATCCAGAGTTAGCAATGAAAAACAGTACACTCTGCCCAATGGGCTACAAACTTCTAAAAACACATTCTTTTCTGAAAACATTCTTTCTTAAGAAAACAAAAACATTCTTAAGAAAACCACACTAGCGGGAGTCAGGAATGCTACACACTCCAGTGATTAAACCTGTGGGTTTTGGAGGCAGACTCCTGAGCTTGAATTTAAGAGACACCCTTCACTTAGGTGTGTCACCTTGGCAAGTTACTTAGCCTCTCCCAGTTTCATACATATATATGTATGTATATGTATGTATATGTATATACATATATATATACACAATGTATTTTATCTCAGGAAAATAACAAGTTCCTACTGTCTAAGATTGGTGTGAGGATTAAATGAAAGAATTCATATAAAATCTTAGGCATAGTTCTTGATATATACCAAGTATTCAATGAATAGTAGCTATTAGCATTATTTTGGTTTTGACTAACCATTTCCCCCAATAGATAGATATCATTAACCACCAAACCGTAATACATTTAGATATCCTTAACTCTAAAAAAACGAGTCCAATCACTATGAACCCTTGAGGAATACACCACAGTATTGTTATGCTCCTAACAAGTTGGTCCCTATGGTTCGTTATGTAAGTTATCCTGCTGGCTAGCCAATGGAATACTCAAGTGGCTCAAAATCTCTTCCCCATAGGAGGTAGAGCATTGATAATCTTATAAGAGCATATTCTGATTTGAAGCAGTGAAGTCCAGATTATATAAGACAGCCTGATAAAGTGTCCCTTTCTCCCTGCAGCACCTGAACTGGGCCAAGCCAGCCAGCAGAAATGCCAACCCTGACAGTGAGCACTGTTGAAGGTTTGGAGCCATAAGCAGGAAAAATATGTGTAAAGAATGATGACCCTCCTGCCCCGGGCTTGGTTTTGTCTAGATTTACATGCCCTCAGTTTGCCTGGGAGCTGTGACATTAGAACCCTTGAATTAGACAGTCTGTCTACCCTGAATTTATCTGCATGTTTCCACACAGACCACTTTGCCACGATACTTATCCTCTGCCTTATGCTTCCTCCCCTAGCTGTACAATGTGTGACAATTAACAATACATCTCAATATCTTGATTGAGAAATGACTTTTTGAAATGTTGGAATAGTTTTAGAAAGTTATTTGCATAGTGTCTTCTTCAGCACTTTTGGAGACATATACTATATCAAATGAACACAAAATAATATAATCACTTTTCTAAGGTACTTTTGAATAATTAATCTTAACCAGCTTTCACTGAAACCCACTAAACACGACATCTTTCCTCTCATTTCCTCAATGAGTTATGAAGGGAGAAGAAATACTAAATACAATGAACAGTCAATCTGTAGCAGAAACGGCCTTACAGATAAATGCCAAAGGGTTTAGTGTCCCCCAATGAGATCATTATCGCTTCTCTCTTGATAAGGGAGGTTCCTTACCAGTAGAGGGGATGAAAATCTGTTCTTTCCTACTTGTCTTCATTAGTTGCTATAAGCCCTGGCCATGTGGGTGAGAGGCTCAATCAATGGGCAGTTTAGACCACTGAAACACCTCCATTTCCTCTTATTTCTGACATTCTATTATTAATGTCAGTAACTATGTTAGTCTGTACCAGCTCTGACTCTACAACAAAACATCAGGTTAGAAAATCATAGGACATTCCAGTATTGGGTATTCATCATCCAAAAATTGAACATATGTGAAATCCACTAGAAAATTTTATAAAAGTATAGGTAAATATCATGTCTATTTCCTCAAGTGGGTTAAACTGAAAAAAAGGATGTGCTAGAAGCAGCATAATGTAGTAGTGGCCAAGTATACAGATTTATAGGCTCCTCGGAAAATGGGTTCAAATCCAAGCTCTACCACCAATTATCCATGTGACACCCCTAAAGCAGGAGTTGGCATAATGGCCCAAGGGCCAAATCTGGTTTGCTGCCTACTTTTGTAAATTAAGTTTTATTGGAACACAGACATGCTCTTTCATTTATATATTGCCTTTGACTGCTTTTATAGTATAATAGCAGAGTTGAACAGTTGTGACAGAGAGCCTGTGGTCCACAAAGCCTAAAATATTTACTATGTGCCAACTCCTGCCCTAACCAAGTAGCTTTGCTTCAACAGACCTTAGTTGCCTCATAGGTAAATTAGAATTAAAACAGTTACTTCAAAGGGGTTTCACAAAAATGAGATAACACTTACTGGAATACTTAAAACAGTACCTGGCACATGGTAAGCAGTCAGTAAATGACAGCTGTGATTATCATACATACTTTTACCTCCTCCCTGCCTCCGAGGAAAGGGGTATGTCTCTCTTTTGATTCAAGGGCAATCATGAACCTGTATTTCTGAGCAGTTCTCTCCCATCTTATATAACAAACATTCATTGAGTAATTGTATGCCAGGCATTGATGCAGATGCTGAGAATACAAAGATGAACAAGATAGAAATCCTATCGACCTTATGTCCCTATCAACTCTCCCTCCCCTTCTCCTTACCTTTCACCCCCTCTCCATTTTGTACTCATTGTGGTCCTACCCCTCTACTTATTTGCTCACAGGAAAGTCACTGATGACCACCTTGAAGAGGTCTTCATTTTACCTGACCTCCCAAGTAGCATTTGATACTGTGAATTGACCCTTTCTTCCTGCAATCTTCCTTGTGTTCTGAGATATCACATACCTCTTGGTTTTTTCCTCCCTTTTCTCCTTTTCCAGTTGCTCCCTTCCTACCTTACTGGGCCATCAAATTTGGTTGTTCCTCTGGGCTTTGTTGTGGGCAATCCTCTTCCTCTAGTCTCTCTTCCAAAGGCTTTCCCCTAAGGTTTTAATTACCATCTGTATGCAAATAACTCCCCACATCTATACCTCTATGTCAGACTTCTCTTCTGAGGTCCAGGCTAGCTTATCCCATCTACTGGAGACATCTTCAGCTGGATGTTTCCCAGGCCCTCAAACTCAATATGACTAATAACAACTAATCATCTTTCCCTTCCCACTTCCCCAATTGGCTCCACTTCTTTTTTTTATCATATAGGTAAATGGTTTCATCATCGGTCATTTTTGTCCAAACTAGAGGCTTGGAGTCATCCTTAACATCTCTCTCTCCATGGTCAATGTTACTAAATGCTTTAATTCTACCTCCTGCCTCTCTCTCAAATTCAATAACTTTTTCTTCATTTCAACTGATGCCCCTTCCTCTCTAGTCCAGCCATGGCTCCCTCATGCCCAGGTAAATGCAGGAACTTTATAAATGACCTTCCTTTATCTGTTGTTGCCACCTCTCAGGCCATTCTCCACATGCTACCGAGAGTGATAGTTTAAAAGTGCAAAACTGATGTCAGTCCTCCCTTTCATAATTCTCTTCAATAACCTCCCTTTGTCTTAACAATAAAGATCAAAATTCTTAAGAAAGTTTACAAGTTTACAAGCCTCTACCTGATTTAGCCCATTTACCCTCCAGTCTTGTTCACATATTAGTCTCCTCCCGCCTTTACAAATGCAGTTCCTTTACCTAGAATATGCTCCCTGTACCTCAGTTTAAATACTCAGTGTGTCTGAGAGGCCTTTTCAGACTCTCCTGACTAGACTGGCCTTCCTGGTTTACACTTTATTTGGTCTGCCATTACTCTGAGTACTTTTTCAATGTCTGTTTTCTCCACTCTTCTATAAATTCTATGCTAATATGACTGATGACTACCTTATTCACCATAGTATTCCAGGATTCCTGTGGCACAGTACAGATACTCAATAATACTTATTGGATGAAGGAATGCATGAACAAATGAATGAATACACTGGCTCTTATCCTCAGCCAAAGGCCATGTTTAAGCCTTTCCCAATTAACAGAAGTCGTCTTTTTACTGTCTCTGCCTCTAGCTACAGTTCTCCATTTCCTTTCTTTCATTGATGAGGGTATGGGAAAAGCAATCTCACAGTTTCTACCTCATTTATCAATCACTTTTTCAATGCACTATAATGCCTTCCATTCTTACCACTGTACCAATTGTCTGTGTCAATCAATGGATAAACCCACTACTCTGTCCAGTTGGTTTCTCTGCAACATCTGAACTCATCAACTAGAAACATTTGTTCTGACCTCTGTGACAAGCACTCTTTGGTTCCCCTCCCATGTTGCTGACTATTCATCTTCTTCTGTCCTCCTTTACTCAGTCCTCACACACTGGTACCCACAAACTGTCCTTAGTCTCTTCCCTCTCTAACACTGTTTCCTGTCCCTAGAAGATTCCAGGTACTTCGAACAGTTGCAATTGCTGCCATGGGGCCATGATGCTTAACTTTATGTCTTTAATCTTGACACCCTCTTGAACTACAGAGTCCCATCTCTGTACCTCTGACTTGGATATCCATATAGCTCAGATAACATGTCCACAACTTAGCTAATGATCTTCCAGGGATCCAAACTCATCCTCCACTTCTATTTTTCTATCTTGGTAAAATGAAGTCGCATTCCACTGTTATCAAACCTACCTCTCCAACTGGTCACTGAGTTCTATCTATTCTACCTCCTAAATATTTCTCCCTCCTCACCATCTCCATTAGCATGTTCTCCCTTAGTTCAGGTCTTCATTCCTATTTTCCTTGGACTATTACAGTAGCTTCCTAACAGGTCTCTTTACCAATATTTGCCATATTACCGCCAGCATCTTTCTATAATAGGTATCTGATCCTGTCACTTTCCTTCTTAAAATAGGCATCAACAGTTCCTCACTGCTTATACAATAATGTACCAACTCCTGGCTTTTGAGGATCTAAGCACTGATTATCTACCTGCTTCGTTCCATTTATACTCCTGCTATATCAACTACTCATTGCTTCTCAAATGTGCCAGCATCTTTCAGGGTTTTGAGTCTTCACAAAACAGGATTCTCTGCCAGGAATAACTTTTCCTTTTCTGCTCATTTGGAAAACTATTATTCTTTAAGGCTAACCTTGTGAAAACTTCACTGAATTACCAGGTGAGCTCCCATCCTTGGCTTACCAAAATCTTCATGACCTCTCCATTTTGGATCCCCATAGTGCTCCTCCTTGAACTTTGGGCTCACACCAAAGTTCTTTCAGTCCCTAAATGCACACTTTCCACCTTTTGGACCTTTCCTATGTAGGTCCCTTTCTATGGAACCCATTTACTTCAATACCTTCCTCCCAGCTTCTTGGCTCTTGCTGGTAAGCTTTCCCTAGACCATATTATTCCTACTTATCTTCCCACAGGTCCTGGCACCTGCCCCCCAACTTATTATGCTTTATTTTTATTGCTTAATTATCTGACTTTCTTATTTGACTGACAAAAGTGTGAACACAGGGACCAATTGTTGTCTCTCTAGTTCATTATTCTATCTCAGCTCAGCAGAGTGCTGAGCACAGATGCTTAGTAAGTTTATTGAATGAATGTGCTGTGTGTCTTACTCATTCATGTCTGACATGAGCTGAGCACCCTTTGATGAAAATGATACTATATGCGGTATCTATGACATATTGCCCTCAAGGTTTCTATGTGCCACAGGGCTTATGTAGCATGTTATTCCTTGGGTTCCATCTTATAAGTACACTCCAAGTATCCGTATTGGCGTGGCTTTATTCAGCGTCGTCATTTCCTCAGTTCTTTGGGTAGAAAAACACCAATATCCTAAATCTCTGTAAGAATCATCTTGGAACAAAAGGCTGGATCTTGAGTTTTCTTGATTCCCAAAGCTCTTGAAGCCATGGCACCGAACCTAGCCACTTACCGCTTGAGAGGCCATCATTTCATTTATACTCTGTTCATACTGCTCTGCCAAAATGGCAAGTTTTCTCGTCTGCTCATCTTTCAGTGTCTTTAAGATTGTTTTGTGCTCATTCTTTGGAGTAACTTCCAACTGGTGATTCTTGAGTGCTTTATACTGTTTGGTCTGTACTTTGCAAGTGTCCTGAAACTGTTTTTTAATTTGCATTTCCATGGCCTGTGTGGAAAAAGTGATAAAAGGAAAATAAAGACATATCAGTAAATACAGAAAGTCTTCCATTCCAATGATACAATACAGGTGTAGTGACCTATACTACTAGTCAATAATAATGAAAATAATACATATAACACAGACAAGAGTCAACTCTGCCAATACTTTTGGTTTTATATTAAATAAATAGAAGTAATTTTGAATTTATGAATGGATTAAAGAGTGAATTGTTAAAAGGGAATCACAACTCGAAGTAGATTGTGGAGTATTATGAAGCTCAGTTTGTTAAAAGTTTGTTCATTATTTTAATTGTTTCCTAGTCAAACTCTTCAGTGTCTTCTATTGTTAGCGTTTTTGCTTTTTTTTTTGTTGCACTCCCCCCACCTTGTTTCCAAGTGAGAAAGGGGATAGCAATGTTTAAATCAGCTCTCACTGCTCAGTGTTTCCTAGACAATTTCACTACATTTCAGCATAAATAAAAAGAAAAGTGACAAGTTGACAATGCACTGTAGAACTGTAAGCCTGAAACCTATGTAATCCTTGCTAACAGATGTCACCCCAATAAGTCTAACAATAAAAATGAATAAAAAAAAAAGTGATTTTAGTTATTTTCCCCCATTAAGAGGTTATATGTGCATGTAGCAATACCAAATGTACACTTTGGCAAGGAGAAGGTGGGGTGTTCTGTAAGTCAGAAGGCATTCCATCAGGTTGCCTCACAGTCACGTGTGCATTTCACGAACACTTACAGGAGCTGTGATTATAGGGACCACGAATTAGACAAGTTGGGATTTGGCTAAAGAGGAGCATGGCCAGAGTGATTGAGATTGGCCTCACACCTGTATCAACACTGACAATGTCTCCCTTGACATGTAGCAATGCCTTAGTCCATAAAACTGAATTAGCATTCAGCTAAAATGATCTGAGGGAGGGCCAAAGGAGCTCCACATCTCTAGTGCAGGAGTAATAAGTGCCCAGCACATGTACATTTATTCCTGAGTCCCATGCCCATGACAGATATCACTAATACATCATATTCTCTCCTAAAAGCTGCGATGTGGCTGTAAAGTCTTTCTCAATATAGCAGCACTTAAGGTAGTGACTGTTACCACCAATAATGTGACTGGTATGATGGAGGAAATTTATCTGCCTTGTACCTGCCAGGTAACTTGCTCATTTCCTGGTTTTAGAACCATGGGCTGCTGTTAGTTCATATGTTACAATTTTAAAAATTGCAGATCATGATGGGGTCAGAGAAATTATATGATGGCTACAAAGGAAAAGGGAGATATCATCTAGTGTAATGGCTTCCAAACCAGCTTGCCCGTCAGCATCTCTTCTGGAGCTTGTTATATATCGAATCTTGGGCTTCACGTCTGGAGATTCCAATTTAGTAGGTGCGGGCACAGAAATTTGTACTTTCAAAAAGCTGCCCAGGTGCCTCCGACAATCACCCGGGTTGCAGGAACCACTGGTCCAGTCCAACTCTGTCCAGGAGCACAAAGGCGGAAACCTGTCAGTTTCCTCTCACCTTTAAGTTTTTTGGCTGTTGCCGAAGTTCCATGACATGCTTTCTGTGCAGTTCCCTTTCTCGCCTCTTATTGTACTCCAGCTGGTTTTCCAGTTCGGTCTGGTGCTGTAGACGGATCAGATCCATGCGTAGCTTCTGTAATGTGTGCAGTTGCCTGTACTCTAGCTCTCGGGTGGACTCGTCGTGCCGGATTAGCATGGCATGCTCCATCTCCTTCTGGGTCCTCTTTTTGTTCAGTTCCTGCGTTCAAGAACACAAGGTAAATGGGAGACATGAATGGAGACGAACTGGAAGGACTGCACAACTAAGTGAGGGGTGGCAAGGAGTGGCACTACTAACTGTCTCTCATAAACCCACGAGTGTTTGGCAGCGTGACCTAATGAGATTAGTTTAACAGTCCCTGGAGATTTAGATCCTGTATGTGGGTCCACCATTGATGAGAGGGCAACCTCACAGCCATCACAGCTATACTACCTGTAAAATGGGATAAATTCTACTTGAGCCCTTCTTACCTCACAGAGCTGCTTAGGTAACGTGATATGCACAGGTCTAAATAAACGTTTCTTCAGTCAAACTAGTGGTTCTCAACCCTGGCTGTCCATTAAAATCATGTGAGGCAGCTTTTAAAACATAAGAAGCCTTAAAACCACAACCTGAAATTTTGTTCATTGTCTGCGGTGGGAATGTAACATCAATATTTTTAAGAGTTCTGCAGGTGATTCTAATATGCAGCCAGAGCTGAGAATCATTGATAATGTCTGCAATGTTCTTATGGGAAAGTATGCCATCCCCCTTTTTTAAAAATTTCTGAGTTCATGACATGCTGGGAAAGAGTAGAGATCTCTTCCCCTTTCATCTTTTCCATTACAGTTGGTTTGATCATTTCTAGTTCTAATCATTTTGTTCTTTCCAGTTCTACTCATGTCTTTCTTTTTTGTTGAAGGGGGAAAGTAAACTAGAAAAAAAGGTGGTAAGTAGAGTTGGGTGAAATTTTTCATTCACCAGTTCAAGAATACTTCCTGAATGGCACTATATCACAGATCTGGACCTTGTGCTCTGGGGACATAAAATGTTTACTATGCCATGACTTTGTCCTCAACTTGCTAACACTCTAATAGGGAACTGTAATAGACATGTATTGAAGTATACACTCAGCTCACAGCTGACTCAATCAATCTGTTTTCCCTCCAGAAAATTTGGAGTTGGGATTCAGAGACAGTTACTTTTTTATGTGGCTGGAATTGAGGGGCATATAAAAACTACATATGTGGTAGTCATCTGCTGCTATGATTGCTGGGGGTTAGGAAAAGCTGGGCCTCAGAGCAAGAATGAAAAAAAAAAAAAAAAGAGAAGAAGTATAGGGAATATATTGATGCCCAAGTTCCTGACTGGTTCTAAGCTTTCCTGTAGGTCCAGCTGTATTACTGTTTTTGGGTTTTATGAAACATTTCTATATTTCTATAGTAAATTCCCTGCTTTTGGCTTAAGCTAGCTCACATAAATATCAGTAAGATGCAAACAAAGAACCTTAATTAATACAGGGAAGTGAGTTTTATGTAAAAAAAATTTAAAAAGAGAGAAAGCAAGGTTGGAAGTGATAAGCGCTATAAAAGAGGTAAAAGATTTTATGCTGTTCAGATTTCTGAAAAGGGTGGTATTATTACTAGTTTAAAAAGCCAAGGAAAGGGGAACACTTTTGAGCTGGATTTTAAACAAGGACAACAGGGTACCTCTCTTCTCTAATGGCATCTACTGTGGAGGAAGATTTTATTTTCATAAAATTATCAGTAACATTTGTATATTGGTATGAATCAGAGTACTCTGCAAATTTGGGCCTTCTATCTATTTCAAGAGAAGTCCTTTAAACAGCACAGCATCTATTACTGGAACAAAGTCACTAATCATTCATTCATTTACTCAAGTATTTGTGCAGCACTCCACATGTATCAGGCACTGTTGTGGGCAGTGGGGATAGAACAGGAAACAAGTACATCCCCCATATGGAGTTTATTTTCCAGTGGGGAAATATCAGAAATGCAACTTACATTTGTTTTAAGGAATAAAATATAATATCGCAGAGCATCTTCCCCCATCTCCTCTTGTATTTTTATTTTCCTTGTTTTATTTTTCCTCTTTACCTGGACCATCAGATGTCTTCTTTTAAAAATCACTAATTGGCCCCTAGGTGGCACTAAAGGACAGTGAGCTCTTCCCAGAGACTAAAGCTATTCCAGTCCAGTGACCAAGAGAAAGCCAAGAAAAGCCCTTGAGATGGGTAATGCCCTGTTCCTAGGTACTCTATGATTTTGAACCTTTGAGCACCACGACTTAAACACTGGTCATTTCCACATTCTCCTAAACTGAGAAGTCCAAATGGAGTCTGAGCTGCCCAGAGTCCTGAAACTCACGGGGAAAAAAAGAAGACACAAAGCAAACAACACATTCAGAAGAAATCAAATGCTTTGCTTTATGTTTAATGGAATGCTTCAGGATGCTGTCCACAGAATACCTGCATGGGAATTACCTGGGTTATAAGCGATTGGTCTTCAGCTAATTCTGATATACGCTGAAGTTTGAGAATCAATGGAAAAGTATTCAGGGTGTGTGTGAGTCAGTTTCAGCAATTCCATTGACTCATTGTGTGTGGCTTTGGGCAAGAATCTTAATCTATGTTCTAGTTTCTACAGGTGTAAAGTAAGGATGACTTTTCCATCACGAACTACCATTCTTGTGAAGATGGAATGAAAGACCATTAAAAAACACTTCAGGATGGATAAACATGTTATTGATATTTTTCTGTACTGAAGGTGAATATCTTAAAACTAGTTTTTATAAACTGTTAGAAAAGTGAGAGAAACATGATACTGAAATGGCTTTTCTATAACAATTGCAAGTCGTTCCCCTTTACCTTTAATTCATGCATCTGAATTGCTGAGATATCAATATTTTAAACCACAGGGGGTGGGGGGCATTATTCAGCTTATTATGAACCCAGTGTTGTGCCTACATAATAATGTGTAATGTGCTTTCAAGTTTTAAAAATGATTTCATACGTTTTAATCCTAATTGCAACCCTCTGAGGTGGTAAAATTGTAAAGATTTAGCCCTTTTATATATGATAGTAAGGAATGTGGGGATTGGGAGATCATACAGCTGCTATAAAGCAGAAGTGAGGCTAAAACTCAGGTTTTTATATTTTTGACATTTTTCCATAAAAAGATTTTCTAATGAAGGGTTGTATTTTCTTGTTTTATGCCTTTTCAGTCCATGATACAATACTATGCAGAATTCCACAGTTCTATCTAGACACAATGCAATGGTTGCTTCATTTGTAGAAATGACACAGTATCGTGTGCACCTTTAGATATAAATTCCACAAAAGGAGCTGAGTAAAATTACAAAAACAAATGTAACGGTACTGGTGATTCTGCCTGCCAGTGCACTCAATGTACATGTATGCCCTGAAAGGAGTGTGAGGTAGGACACAGGCAGCTCCCTTCCCCTCACGTATACCACATACTGGGAGCATATGCCAAATGAGTGTGAGCTTAGCAGAGAAACACAGGTACTTTTCATACACCATGGCCCCTAATCACATCACCTAACTTTATGTGAACTACCTCCTGTGTAAGATGTGGATCCAGGGCGTGTCCCCTAATACACTCTTCCCAACTGTGACCCAACCATTCTATTTAAGTTTCAAAGGAAGTGCTAGTGACATCTTGAAAAGCAGCTGATCTTACTCAAGTCAGAATTTTTGTGTTCATGCCCACTGAGGTTGAGTAAGAACTAGAATTCAAACTTTTAAATAGAGATGTTGTTAGTATAAGACATTTAATGCTTTCTTAGTTTCACTTCTTACTTTCATAACTGCTTAGAAAATAGCGAGCACCTACATGCCATGATAATTGTGGAAGAGGCTCAAACTAGTCTATGTTGATCTTTTAAAAGGTTTTCATTAAAAGGATTGCTAATATTCAGTTTTGGCAAAGATATAAGAAAACAGGTACTCTCTTGGTGAGAGTAGAACCCTTTTAGAGGGCAATTTGGCAACATCTACTAAAAATTTAGATGTATACACTTCAATCCAGAAATTTCACTTGTGAGAATCCTTGTATAAATGTAGTATTGTTGGTGACACTGTAAAACTTCAACAAAATATCCACTAAGAACTTCATTAAATACATAATTTTATAGCCATACCAAAAAGAAAATACTATTAATGGTTAAAATGAGGAAGAGCTATATGTCCTGATAGTAAATGAAAAAGAAAAGTTACAAAACAGTACAGTGGACATCTGGTGGTTTTTGTAGGTTCAGTATCCATTTCTCTTTACTTTTGTGAACAGGCTCCTCTTTTTGCTTGGGTAACTACTCCACCCAATCTGGAATCAGTGATTAAGGAAGTAAGCATAATACCCAAACAAGTTTTAAATCTCCTAGGAATGTGAATCTTAAGCAGCAATGAAACAAAAGTTAAATATGTTTGGAGGGGATATGTTCAAATGCTGGTGCCTTGAGGAATGCCCATTATTAGCTCTTACTCTCAAGGTCACAGAAGTTGCTTTTCCAGCTTGATTCATCCTTTCCAGTGTGATTCTTCAGTTCTGTCATCTACCCCATATATCCTTCCAATAAATTCCTTTCCATGCTAAGTCAGCCAGAGTTTGTTTCTATTACTTGCAAATCAAATAGACCCACTGATATTAATGTAAACTTATTTTAGTAAAGTAAAAGTTATTATATGGAAATATATGGAAAAAGTATTATATGGAAACTGTACATATGTGTATACATATGTATAGAAAAAAATCTGGAAATTATATGCCAAATTAATGGTGACTGTATCCAGATAGAGATTGGGTGAGATGAGAATATCAAGAACTTTCACGACTCAACTTTGTTTGTGTTTTTCTATATTTATCTCTTTTCAATGTTCTTTGATTACTTTTGTAAACAGAAAGAAAAACTGAATATTTTCCTGAAGAAGGCTCTGGACTAAGACTAAACAAAAGAAAATCTAGACTCTTAAGGAAAATACCCTCATGGAGCTATTCTTCACTCAGTTGGTTAGAACCTGCTACTAATAAAGTCACGAATATAGTCTCTATCATTTGGGGGGAATAATTGTCTTCTATAGCTTTTATGGGCACTTAATTGTCCTCTTAGCCTCAGATTTCTTTGAAATATGTGTTATTGGAATAACAATAATAATTGCCAGATAAAAACAATCCTAAATATGTTATTTCCAACTGGCTATTGGACTTTTTTGACTTTTAACAAACTTAACATGTTTATACTGAACTAATCAGTTTCTTACCAACACCCCTCTCTAAGCTTCTATTTCCGTCCAAATGCATTTCCCCGTCTTAAACACTAGAAATAACTTTGATCTTACCTACATCTTTTCTCTCATATCCTATTGTATGCCAAGTCCTGTTTATATTATAGTTCAAAATATGTTTCAAACTCACCTCTCTTTTGACATCTACCACACCACCATCTTTGTCTATATCCTATTTCCTACTACTGATCTCTTTGCTTTTAGTTTCTTCCATCTAATCCAGTGTCTCTCACCCTTTTCTTTTTTCATTATTGTCTCCATCAGGAGCCTTTTTAGACTCTGCCCACATCCAACCATGCCCACTCTTGAAATGTTAACACCGCAGATATACTGTATATCTTTTAATGTATAGTGGCCCTTCAGAGGGCCATAAGCTGTTGCAATATCTAACACCTCAACCCCATAAGGACCCGTTCTCACTCCCCTGGGGGCAATATCACCCACACTGAGAATGCATGCTGCCATCAAACTGGGCTGATCTCTCACAAGTAAAATTTTTGCCACATCACTCACTGCCTGGCTTAAAAATGCTCAGCATTTTCTCTGCCTTCCAATAAGATGAGATAACACAGATGAAGAGCCTGAGCCTGGCCCATAATTGTATGTGGTCAGTAAATTTGAGTTTTCTCCACCCTTTTATCTTCCCATTTGAATACTGCTCTCCAAAAAGTTACAGCAATTCACATTGCCATTAAATGTACCTGAAGTGCTTCTTTCCCTCATGCAGGTGAACACTGGGTTTTTATTAAACTTTGGTATTTTTACAAATGTGCTAGCTCATTTGTGAGGGTTTATCTTTCTCTGATTATTCTAGGTCACAATGATTTTCCTATTGAACTTTGTATCTTTAACTGATTTATATTCTCTACTCCTCATGTCAGTGAATAACATCATATTCATTCAATTTCTCAAATTAGAAACAGTGAAATCATTTTTAACTCCTCCCTTTTCTGGAATTCTCACATCATTTAGTCTGAATTATTTTCAGTTCTGCTTCAGAAATGACACTCAGATAAAACTTTCCAAAGTTTATATGAATCTTACAGTATTGGGCTAAAGAAGATGCATGCTAATTTGAAAACAAGAAAGATCTAACCTCTCTCTAGCTCCACTGCCTCTTCTGGGTGGAACTAGAGAATCCTCCTGGACTAGCTGTCCTTTGCTTCTCACCACTTCCCTGCTTAAAAACCTCTGGTGGCCATGCAACCACTTTAGGGCCAAAATCTAAATGCCTGGGCTTAACAAACAAGGCCCTCTACATTCTGCCTCCAACTATTCGTGTCCTGACGCTTCACCCCACACACTCAGAACACTCAATGTCTCTTCTATTAGTGAATCCTCTAAACCGTTTCATGACTATGTGTCCATATGTTATTTATATGTCTATCAGTGTACCTAACATGTTATATTGTAATTAGCCTGTTACATGTCTGTTTCTTCTCTTAGACTAAGGGAGAAAGCAAGGAGTATGGCCTCTCAGAAGCTTTGGTGTCTCTAGTACAGAGCCTGGCACAAAGGAGGCACTTTGTAATTGCTGATGACTGACTGAATGAATTTAATGATAGAGCATCACACTGTTACTTAAAAGTTTCATGTGGAATCTCAAAAACACATGTCTTTGGCAGCAGCTGAGAGCAAAAATTCTCTATTACACTTCTCTTGATTCTCCACTGCATGATATGGCTTCTAATAGGTGTTCAATATAGTTCTATTACATTTATTTGGAAAAAATTGATTTCTTGTTCTGTAAATGGGCTTTCTCTCATCAGGGGTAAGTTCACTCCCCGACTCATTGCACACCTACTTCATCTTGGGCATTGCTCTTAAAGGCTATAAAGGCTAAGGGTCTAGGAATGTACAAAGCAGGCATGGTCGTGACCAGCACGAAACTGAACGACTCACAGGTTAAGGACCAGCGTCAGGAACATGATACACACCTCCCGAATGTTCTGCTGCTCCATCTCATGCCGCTTGATCATTATTTTCCGCTTGAAGAAGCGACAGTTTTTGTCGTAGTACAGTCTCTGCTGAGTGAGAAGGTGGGCTTCCTCTTCAGCCTGCGTGTGCTGCAAGTTCTCTTTATGCTTGGATATCCGCTCTTGCTTTTCTTTCTTGGGTGTGCTATGGTCCTCATTCATCTCCTTCACAAAAAAAGGGAAACAAAACAAAACAAACCATGCCGGTCTCATCAGCCAAAGGAATTACAGTAGTTTACTGCAGTGGTAGTAGATTAAATTATTGGAAAGCAAATGAGAATGTAAGGACAGAAAGGTCTGGGATTGCACACACGCCTCAATTTTTTTTTTAAGCGATTAACTGACTATTCAGTGAGAGGGAGACTTGTTAGTTTCCATGTGGCTTCTCACACTAAGAAATTATTTGTTCACTCTTTCCATTTACTGAGTTCCTGCCACATGCAGGCACTGTGCAGTATACAAGGATACAAGGGTGAACAAAAGAACATAGTATTTACCATCACTGGGTGTACAGTCTAGAATAAAAAATTAAAGAATCACAGAATTTAATTGAAAATTACTGTGATAACTGCTGTGAAGGGAAGTATTTGATTCTATAAGGATGTTTAATAGAAAATATTGGATCTTGGTAATAACTAAGGTGAAATTTGAAAAACTGTAGACATTAAACTGTCACAAAGGAGAGGGAAGAATACTCTGGGCAGTGTAAACAGCATGTGCAAAACCCTTAGGGTGGGTGAACTGAAACATTACCATGTTTCAAGGAACTGAAGGGCGAGATGTGGTGCAGTGGCTCACGAGATGAGGTTGGACAGACACACAGGACCTTTAGAGGCCTTATAGGCCAAGTTAAGGACACTGATCTTAACACAGGAGAAATGGATTTTATATGTTGGGGGAGGTCAGAATGGGATGCATTTCAAAAAGATGACCCTGGCTTCCATGTGTAGAACAGAATGAAGAAGGCAAGAGTGTGACCATGGAGACAGAAAGATTAGTGCAAAGATCCAGGCAAGAGAAGGCAGTAGCTTAGACAAAGGAGGTGGTGAAAAGACCAAGAGAAGTATACAGATTTCAAAGACAGAAAGCAGCTCTGCAAATGCAACTCATTTGAATTTTAGGAAAAAACATTCTTCATTTGAGATTAGAGGGTAAACAATCACCTACATTTTCCAAGGGACAAAATTCATTTATTCCAGCCCATCTGGGTAAAAAGAAGAAAGCAGTAAATCAGAGTAGTTAAGATGTCAATCGATGGGGAAAGTAAGATGACAACTTTTAGAGAAAGTACAGTGTACTCTTCTTTGTTCTTACTGTTCCTACAGACAAGCTTCAATTATAATGTTTGGTTAACTACTAACTTGGTTGCAATCTCCTTTAATTGCTAACACCTATTTTATTTAATGTTTTGTGATACAGTCATCACTCACTATTTAAATTATTTTTATACTTAGTCAAAAAGTCCTTGTAAATCAAATTATAACTTTCTTATTCAACTGAAGTCTTAAGTGAAACATTAGAATTTACAAGAGCTGCTTCCAGCATGGTGTAAGCTGTGATCCCAACAGGAAGCTGCTGACTCACTTTTTTTTTTTTTTTTTTTTTTTTTGCTTTTTGGTATGTGGGTAGCTCCCTGGCTGGGAATCGAACCCAGGCCGCAGCACTGACAGCACCAGCACCGAAGCCTTAAGCCACTACACCATCAGGGAACTCCCCTGACTCACTTCTTGATGCTATGGCTTCACTACTAGGTTTGGCATTAACCACTACATTGTACACCCAACCTCAAATATGATCATGAAAACTCACTCCAAAATCAAGAATAAATTATTTCTAGACCATCCATCATCTGTATTACCCACACCTCTAATATTCTGTCAACAGTGGGGATAATGGAGATCGTTTTTGTCATCCCAGGGACAATACCTTTAAGTATACCAATACCTAAATACACATGCCACTTTAAACAGTCTGAACTAAGCTTTATGTCATAAGGAATAACATTAGCTTTGCACAGAAAGTCTTATTGAGACAATCTCAAATTGGGTTTAGGCTTGTTTTTCTTCATGAGCATATTGAAAGTTTAGGCCTGTGATCTAATAAATCTGAGTATGGTGAACCAAAATTAACCTTGTGCCTGAAGACTGAGTGGGGAACTCTTGAATGCTGTTCTGTGGGAGAATTTTCTAAAGGTAGAGTTCATGCAATCTCTAATAGCTTAGTATTACAAAAGCTCAAAATGATGCTGCAGTCATAAAGTATAGTTTCCAGAGCATGAGTTAACACATGGAGTTAGAAACAAGAATGTATTTGCAGCTGAGAAAGTTTCAAAATTTCTCGCTGAAAAATCAAGGTTATATCTGTGATTCAACAACATCTTTCTGATATGATATAATAATTAGGCTCAAGCAATAACTAAGAGAAAATGAAGAGAATGTGGACCTTCTTATTTGGGCCATTTCTCTCTATAGCCTGGTTTTATAAATCTTATGGTATCAGAGATTTTTCCCATTCAGGCAGTGTGAATCAAACAGAAATTTCTATCAGGCCCAACAATTATCAGTGGCTCATCTGGGCAGGGCAGAAGATCCCAAAGTCCACTTCAAACCACTTGCTTTCACTTCCTAATTAAAAAAATAACAACAACAACAAAAATAACTGGAGAGGAAACCTGCCAAGTCCCATATCATTAACTTAGAACATGAGCTCAAATGAATGATTTCATATATTAGAACAATAGCCCATCTTAAATTTTATTAAATCTTAATACACTAGTAGTCTACGAGTAAGAAATCCTAGGTCTTAGGAGAAGGAACGTGTATGGAACTGCAGGCAATTCACCTGTAACTTAAATATTGATAAAAGGAAAAAGGAAGAAATGTAAGCTTTGAGATAAAACTGCAGTTTCTCATGAGAACTCTCTAAGGCTTAGTGGTCTTCAACCAAAGATTTAAGAATTGATCATTCATTTATTAAATATTCACTTGTCATGGGCAAAAAATGTCATGGTCCCTGCTTATATCACTTACCGGCTAGTAGGGAAAGAAGCTCAAAGACTCTCTAAAAAAATGTAAAATTGAAAACTGGTGTTATGAAACCAGAGGCTCCTATCTTGGTTGTGGCAGTCAGGAAAGGCTTCCTTGGGAAGTGACATTTAAGTTAAGGTACTAATAAACAGCCCTAAATCTTACAAGGAGGAGGAGTAGGAATTAACAGCAGGACCTGTGGTCAGGGAGGGATTGGGCTACAGGGTGGGGACAGCGTCCTGGAGGAGGAAACATATGAGCAAAGACCTTGGAGAAGGCACAGTTTGATGTATTTCAGGAAGCAAAAGGTGACCATTATGTCAGGAGCAGCAGAGTTGGGGCGGGGTAAGCGGGCTGGGGGAACACCAGTGTGAGGTGAGCTTGGAGGGGAGGCGGGCGGCAGACCACAGAGGGACTTCCTGCATTTCCATCAGTCTGTAGAGCAATGGGAAGCCAATAAACGTGAAAACCATGAGGTGATAATACCAGACTTACAGTGTGAAAACATTACTCTAGCTCAAGTGTGAGAATAAATCAGAAGCAGGCAAGAACGGTTTAGTGTTAGACCTCAATGGTGCTGAAAGTTTGGTAACTGGACCAGCAGTATCAGCAACCCCTGGGAACTTGTTAGAGATGCATATTTCAAATTCTACCCAAAACCCACTGAATCAGAAAATCTAGAGGTGGGTTAGCAATCAGTTTTAATAAGCATTTTAGGTGATTCTAATGTAAAGTTTAAGAATCAATGAGTTAGACTACAAATATATTACAATGCAAGATGAATCAATTTTAAGTTCCAGCCATTGTAATGGCAATTTGGTAACTAGAAATATTGGTGTTCTTACCTCTTTTATTTTTTCCTTACAAATCTTATACTGCTTCTTCTGACTTTCTAAGAAAGTTGTCAAGTCTTTCTTCTGCTGGGCCAAGATCTGTTGTTGGAACTTCTTCTCATCTGCTGCAGCTACCTTTGCCTGAAAAATAATAAATACGATCTTGAGTGAATTGTTCTTCACACAGAATTCATCTCTTTCTATTCTACAATGCATTAAAAGAGCCCATACCTGCTGAATAATGTAATTTTTTCAACAAATAATTAATTAAAAACTAAGTAAGGAAATGGCTGCTCTGATTTTCCTGTATCTTAAACAAACAAAAATAGAAAAATTTACCATTAAAAATATGTTTCCAATTATGGGAAAAATACGAAGGTAAATCATAAACATGTTTTATTGAACACATACAAATACATGGGATGAAAGGTAAACTAAGGATTATAATAAAATATTTTTACCATATTATTAGCAGCCCAAAGGTTATATTATAAAAACATAACTGGCCAGTTTTATTCCAAGAATCTAACTCCAATCCATTATTTATTCCAACTGTTAGACTTCCTAATGAGGTCATCTCTAGTATAACAGACAAAGCTAAATGACACTTGATTTCTTAGATATCTGCTACGGTCTACAACAGTCAGACACTAAGACATTGTGAGGGCTCCTAAGTGGATTGAACACAGATCAAATAATAGATAATCTAGCAAATACTGCCTCCTAAAGGTGACCAAATCTAAGTCTCAGGGAACCATTAGAAGAAGCATGTATGTAAGATGAGATGCTTTGGGGATAGAGAGATAATTATGCTTCATGGTTCTTTTTATGTATCTTTTTACCTTTAGATTCCATTATCAACAATTCTTCCATTATGAATAATTCTCTCCATATATTTACCAACTCAAATCCCCTAGAATCTGACTGGTTTATTAATCAACATCATCCCTGTTTGGGCAGAAGTTTGCATGCCACACTGCCTCATAGATTGATGGCTGTTGGGAAAATGCTTCTTCTAAGACTCTGAGGTTTCCTTCTATGTGGGGAGAGAAGAGCTTAATTATTGAAACACCTCTGACATCCTGTCCCCAGTCACTCCATCCCTAGAGCATATGTTTACCCCTGCTTTTTCACACTATGTAAGTCATAGGTGAGGGAGGTGGCAGGAAAGGCAACTGGTTTAGCACTGCTAGTGCCTGGGTAGGCAGGTCTTTTTAATTTTGTTCAGTATTATTAGGCCCATTTTCTTTCAGACATAAAGATGGGAGAAGTCTCCCATCTAACATTTATCAATAATAAAGGTGATATTGTGACTCTCTATCTACCTTACCCTCTTGTCTGTTTTTTAAAATTTGTTCAGAACCTGGAGGGGGAAGAGAGATATTCCCTAGAAGAACCAAGCAATAGTCAGATTGATTACTTGCAGCCATTGGTGAGGTGCCACCACTAGTGCAATCAGCTGTCTGCAGCGATTATGGCCGCTGAAAGGGACTATGTGTAGAGCGGTTTTCGTTTGAGGACTGTGGGTATGGCAGGCACAGTAATAAACCTGAATTGCTCAAGTTTCCACAGGATAGAAGCATCTCATTTCTTTTTATTTTACCCAGACCCTCACCAAGGAATTGATGCTCAGAATAAATCTGAATAGACAAGAACATGATATATACCTTTAGTTACTATTTTAACTTTTAATGGCAATTTTAAGTAGCCCCATTATCTTCCTCCCAACCCAAGTCCAAACAATACTGTGCCTTCATCACCCAAAATCATACCCCTCCTGCCTCCTGCTAACAGGATGCCACTGATGGGGACAGGCTTGGCTTAGCTGTGGCATGAAGGCATGTGTGCACACACTGACCTCCTTTTCTATGATAGCCACTTGCTTCTTGGCCAGCTTCTCCAGCTCGATGGACGAGTTGTTGGCATGAGTCTCCACCTCCTTCTGTAGCTTGAGGCGGTGCTCGTCCATCTCAGCCTTCAGCTTGTTCTCCAGGGCGATCAGCTGCTTCTGGTGCTGGCGCCGCATCCGCTTATAACCTGACATCTGTTCCCGCAACTCGTTCTCCTGCTCATGCTCATGGATCTGCCGTGTAACCTGATTTGGGATGAGGAAGAGAACTCAGGTAATCAGCTTCATGGAAGGCAAACTTTCTGGTGAAATAGAAGAATCCTCTGGCCCAATTTTATTGGTCACTGTCACGATCACTTTACCTACTATTTCCTGAACACTCATCTATTCCAGGCATTGTGCTGGGTGTTCTTTTTATACTTTAATTCTAGAACCTATCTCATTCACTCATTCATTTTATTCATTCAGGAAGCAGGTGTTACCATTCCTATTTTATAGATGAAAAAATAGACGAGGGAAATAATTTATTCATTCAGCCCAAATATATTTACATATTTTTTATATATCATTATATATATGCTCAAGGTCACATAGCTAATAAGTGGAGTTGGGACCCACTTATTAGACCCACTTCTGTCTGATTTCAGAGCCTATTACCACTATACCAGGGTTTCTCAACTTTGGCACTATCGACAATGAGCCGGATAATTCTTTGTATTAAGGGGCTGTCCAGTGCATAGAAGATGTTTAGCGGCATCCCTGACCTACTCATTAGATGCCAGTAGCACCTCCCAAGTCAAAACAATCAAAAATGTCTCCAGACATTGCCACATGTTCCCTGGGAGGTATAATCCCACTAACAGAGAAACACTGCACTATATATCATACTGCTTATTTGTTTGTTAAGGATCATTCTCTGACAGTCACAAGAATTTTGACTTTAAAATAGTCTGAACAAGATTTATTTTCTATTCTTAATATGAATCGGGAAAAAGAACTTTCTCCTTTTAAATTATCTGTCTCCTCCCCTTTCCTGCAAAAGAGATGTTAACAAATAATAATACATTTACTTGCTCTCCTAAAGAAGAGAAGGCATTTCTATGATTTTTTGGACAGCCACTTTTCTTAGTAATTTTTTATTAAATGAGTAACGAACAAACTGAAGAATGAAATGTAAATTTTGATATCTTGTTTCTATCTATTAAACCTTTTCTGATTTTTCAGTTCTTCCTTCAATTTATCACCCCTCTTTATTTTCCGGTGAGATTCTCTGGTCACTTCCTTCTCATCCTTCCTTTTTTAGAAAAAAAAATTCAACGACAAAATTATAACTCTAGTTTTGTTTTTCACTAAATAAGTTAGTCACTCCTATATATTATAAGCCACTTCTCAACGTAAACCTCAAACAAGTTTTACTGGAAATTTTCACGCTGCTATTAATTCTCTCTATTATTTTCAGTTTATGGGTCAAAGTGCATTTTGTACAAAGAATAGTTTGTTTTTCTACTCTTTTTAGAAGGTGTCCCTGAATATTAGATTTTGTCCTTACTATCAAGACAGTGCTATTCTGTAACTGGATAGTATTATCAAAATACACCATTAAACATCAGCTGAACTTTGAAACCTTTCCAGCCGAAACGAATGCTTGGTTTCATATTCATTTCTCTTTTCTAAAGGACAATCTTCTTTAAAGTATGATGAATAAGAGCAGACAATATTTTAAGACTAAAAAAGGGATATCATCACTAAAGAGGCACCCAACATTCTGAAGAAAATATCTATTTTGCTATCACAGTAAACATATTTTTAATGGTCTTATTTCATGATAAAAGGAAGGAAAGAAGTAGTTTGAAATATTTGTATATTTCACTTCCTTATGCTTGTGCCTTCCTGACGTTCAATTGTAGGGAAAAAAACAACTCCTATCAACAGAAAGCATATCATTTCATACTTTCTGAACTCACTTGTTTTTCAGACAAATATGTCAGTGAAATATCCGTTCAAGGATAATGAGTTTGAGATACGTTTTATCTATATATTTAGTTTTTCTTATTTTAGTATTCCTTCTTTAATCAGATTTCCTAAGCTGAGGAATGGAACACTCTAGAGCTATCATGACACATTTAAACCTTGCCAGCAGAATGTTTGACTGATTTGTGGTCAATAAAATAAAGTATGACCATTTCCCTAAACCAGGCAGCCTAAAGGTAAAACAGAAATGAGTCGTGTCAAGAACATTTTCTATCTCAATTGGTGGGTGAGTCCCCATGAAAAGGTGGTCCTACTGCATATCAGATCATACAAGTTATGTGGCAAAAACAAATTACAAAGCTCAACATGCTATCATTGTACATCATTAAACTCCAGGAAAGACACTTTGCTTTTAAATGCTTCTTGTAATTTGGATAATCACCTTCTTAAATTCCTAATATTAACTTTCATCTGTACAACTAAACTTTCTAAATTTGAAAGTAATTGTCTTTTTAGATACATACTGTGATAGTGAGTTTTATAATTCCATGCTCAACCTAGATAGATGAATTTAAATAGAAGTATAGCCAGATGTTTCACATGAAATTTATAAAAAATATGTTACCTAACTATGTACGCCTGTTTTAAGTTTAAACTTCATGTCTTATGAATATACTATTTGGTCAATAAAATAAAAAATAGCTCAGAATTTTATCATGCTTTTATGATTTACATTGTGCTTTCAATATAATTAATCTCTTTAATTTTTATAAAGCCTGGGATTTGAACTAAGGTCCTATGGTTCTTGAATTGCCTGAGGAAATTCATATCACCAAAGCAAAAAAGAATGAAACTTTCTATAAAGAAGTAATGAAGAGGATCAACACCCAAAACAGTCAAAGCTGGAGAGAGTGGTAAGTCTAAGTTACCAACTCATTAAATCTGAAAATCAGAGAAAGTTAGAGAAATGTAGGCACTATACTGTTAAAAAATGTGATCAACTAAAAGTGAGCATTTTCATTTTGCCACACCCAGTAGGTTGCTTGAGACAAATCTCATTCCTTCCCGTACTATATAAAGTGACCTTGTGCAAATTACTTAACCTCTTGAAGCCTCTCAGTTTTCTTCATATGTAAAGAGGAACCACTGCTATGATAAGATCGCTGGTGAGATAACACTTGTGCCTAGCAAGGTGTCTGACACAGAGGAAATGTTCTACAATGTTAGTTCCCTTCCATCTTCTACAAGGCTCTGAGCAACATGTCTCTTCTTCTCTCCATTAAGCTTTTCTGGTTTCGTGGACATAGATTAGAAGTGGGTCTAAGAGAAAAGGGCAAGTTTAACAATAAAATTGTACTTGTATCCAGGCTGTAGATTATGGAAGTATGTATAATTTCTGAACCTAAATTATTAACAATTTCATATACCTAGAAATAATATATATAAAAATAAAGAACCACAAAGGAAGACTGAGCTTTTTTCATAGTTATTATAGCCATTTCATTCTACTGGATTTAATTCCAGCAAAATTTGGCTCTAAAACACATCACTTCACCCAAAGTGTAACTATATGCCTACCAAGTATAGAACCCTGCACTAGGAGGCTAAGAAGCAACTTACTGAACATGAAAGAGGAGTATGGTGGCTGATAATGTTACCCTCTTAAGAGATTAAAGCCAACTTACAAGATTAATTACATATAAGAATCAAAATAATGCTTGTGATAAAACTGGCCACCCTCCGCACTTAGAACAAATAAAATTTATAGCAAATTCTTAAGAAGAATACAATGACTCACATTTTGGCATTAGATATTTGACATTCCACTCTTTAGAACACCTAGGGAAAAAACGTTTTAAGTTCATACAAAAAGTAATGACTGATAACTGCCAATTCTGCCTTGTACAGAGAAAGTGACATGAAGAACTCTGAAAACACACACTTATAAATCCAAATCCTCATGTGGTAGCAGGGCTAGAAGAGACTTCATTCATTTGCTCGTTCATTCATTCAACACACATTTATTGAGAGACTTTGGTTATATGGGTTGGGCATATAAATTGGGCAACATAAGTGAAAAGCTGTATTAGCAAGGCTCTTAGTGAGATTAAGAGGCCAAGAAGAAGGAAAGAGGAGATATGCAATATTTTGGTAAGCATCCTCTATCCAGGAACAGAACACATTTTTAAGCATTTAGAAACAGAACAGTGGGGCTCATGAGAGGTGAAACAGTAGTATTTACTGTTGAGGCTCTAATATTTTTATGCTTATCTATCAAACTCATTCAGGTACCCAATTTCACAATTAGCGAAATACTTAGGCTGCATTTTTAAAAATCTAAATGAAGACCCCATTTTCATATGAGTTTTTCTACTGAATCTGTAAAATCAAAACAAGACAATCTGTATTTGGATAGATAGAACAATAATCATTTTCTCCTACGTGCTTTGCTGGAGACTAGAAACTAAGAGTTTTATGTCCCTCTCCCTACTGTGTATTTTAATATAAATTCACCTGTGTAGTAAGACACTGCATTCCAGTGAGAATTCCTTCATAAGACCAAAAGCTGAATTATCTGATACATAGGGTCTTAGTCTTTATATTAACATCAACTATGGGAACGGCCAGTAACCCTGGACATTATGAAATTTTAAGAAGAAATGACATCCGATGTTACATCAGCAGAAAACACTCTCATGGGCCATTAATCTAACTAAAATATTAGTATCTCAATTCACCCCATAATAAAAACTCAAAAGCCCAAGAAGTCAGATCAGTAATTCTGAAGAATTATATAAACAATTCCTTTCTCCAGATAACACATCTGACCAATATGAACTTTTCTTACAGAAAAATAAAAGGAAAGGATAAAATTGAAAAGGTTCCACGAAATGCCCTTTTTCTAATTTTTCAAAATAAGGTCAATAATCGTGCCCTTAAATGATTATAATTTAAAAAATACATAATGCTAAAATTTCCTTAAGGTTTCCTATGGTATCAAGGTTCGCAGTCCTTGCTTTTCCTTTGTTACAAATGCAATTGTGGAGTCTTGCATAACAACATAAAAATATCAGTTTTAAAGTGCCAAAATTAAAAACATCTAGCAGTAATAGCCTGAAGCCTATGGGCTTCATACACTTGTCAGTAATCTCATTCAAAAGTATAAAGTAGAAAGAAATGCTAAGGAGAAAAACTACAAAACTAGGCCTCTTTTAGGCTACGTAAGAAGAGGTAAGCTGATAAAAAATTTGAGGAACCATAATATTTTTTTCAGTTTGCAAGTCTATTTAAAACATACACGCATCAATTATTTATCTAGTAATTGAAAAACTAATTTCTATATTCCTCTTTTTCTTTTTGCTGTTCATTTTTAGGTCACTCTGTGACTTCTATTAGAAGATTGTAGGGAAAGAATAAAATCAAAATAAATAAATCAATATAGTATTGATATCAACAAGAGAAGACAGGTTTCAACCATGATTTGATTATTTGTTATACTGGACTTTTCATTTTGCCATGATCTTGCTCTTACTTTAATGCCATTTAAGAATAATTTTAGTTTTTTTCATTTGAGTGGAATCCATAAAAAACAATAAGATTCAGGATATATTTTTAAAAATTAGATACTTCTTTTTGATACTCCAGTGTCCTGATTTATATATTCCTATTGAAATTAGCCTTTAAAATAATATAATAGGTAGTAGAACTGTAGTACTTAGTAATACACATTAAAATATCCATACCAATTTTTAGACTGTCCAAAATGGGACATGGAATAATAAAACATCATACCACTTTTCCCTTCCATTATTTTTTTCTCCCTAAAAATCACTAGATATAAACACCACTTAACTCTGACAAACTTCCATCAATCTCACCATGATTCCCAAAGCATTACATCTGGAGAGGGTTTTTCACAAAAACATAACTTATTATGGAGCTACAGCAACAGCCTATCAGCTACTCTGTTTTTAACTTAATACAGGTAGGGGCAGGGGCCTTTTAGCAAATAAAAAGTCCATCAGAGAGACAGATGCCAGCTGTTCTCTGGATGGGCATGCTGAAGCCTGTAGGAATCAAAGGGGTTGCTGAGGACTCTGCCCATAGTCCTGAGGTGGCCTAGTAGGGAAGCAGCTTTTATTATCCAGAAAGGAAGACTATGATGGCTGAAATGCACAGAGTAGTTCTGGGTGAGTTCACAAATGTAAGCGGGAGATCATTCTGGCAGGCAGTAGTAAATCTTACTGGGAGGTCATGAATATATGATATGGGAATGAGGGTGTGGCAAGTGAGAAAGAAGAGAACTTGTCCCAGATGAGGGGAATCCACTGGGTACAATGTCTGCTTCACATGCAAAACCTGCTTCTAGTGCTCTGATTCTGAGTGGTTGTTCATCATTTGTCCTCTCATTTCAACATGAACAGGTCTGGATAAAGGTTCTAAGTCTTGCAAGAGTCGGTGGTAAGTAGTAATGTTCCACAAAAACCATATTTCCTCTTTTGTCAGATATCATGACATGACTATTTCACGCTTTATTTAGATCCAAAAGCATGTTTTTTAGGTGCCTAACAATCACTAGCAAATACATAGTGGACATTTTAAGATCTCCATTACACAGTACTGCATTTATTTAAAATGAAAAACTGTCCATAAATGAGATTACAAAAAACTCTGTACAAAGGAACTTAAAGGCAGGTTTATTATTTATAAGCAGTCTACATTAAATTGTTTGCTTTTAGACAGCAGCAGGCATAGTAATATGTAGGTGCTTTAACTTCCATTTTCCTTGTATTTGGGTTTTTAAAGATAATAATCAATTATAAATTCCAAAGATAATCTAAAAGATTTGAGAAATAAAAGTGGAAATCAGGTTTAAAAAATAGGACAAGAAAAATAATCATTTCTGGGTCGGCCTTGGATGATGTCATCATAGGTTCTAAATGTAACAACCAAGCGGTGTACACTAACTCTTCCTACACATGTAACCTCTAACATCAATTTGGGCAAAACAACTAATATTTCAATAATTTTTTGGCTGACAAGTGAGATTCAGAAGCAAAAGATTAAAGGGAGTTTAGAGTGCCAAGGATGAAACGATCTGAGTGTGTGAGTGTGTGTGTGTGAGTGTGTGAGCGCGCACGCGCACGCTTGGGGACCAAGGGGAGGAGGCATGAAAACTAACTCTTCCAGCACACACCCCTTTTGCTACTACAAGGGCATCCAGCAATCACATTTGCAATAGTAAAAATGCTGAAGGATCCTACAGTATCTTTCCTTCCACAATCATCCCTATCCTCTCCTACAAACCCCCTCTTGCTTTATTGGTGCCAGGAAATTCTTCAGGGGTTAAATGGAGAAGTGCAGCCACTACCATTGTTGCAATAAATAAATGAATGAACCAGAACGAACCAGCAATCCATCCCTGGGAAGCAAGTACCTTATTTTCTACAATTACATACAGTAGCCAGCAACCATATATTTTTAAAAACTGTTTTGTTTTTTTGATGTGTGTGTATACATTATAGATACACATGAATCTATACAAAAAGAAGCATAGTGCCCTGCATACACATACATCAAATACCTTTAAAATATTTTTAGCATTATTATTTTAATGAAAAGACAAGCAGTTTTTAAAAAATTGAATGTTAGCAACTTCATTTCAAAGGCCTTTTATTTTGCACATACAGCATATATAAATACACACACACACACACACACACACACACACACACACACAAAGGTTTTTTCCCCCCATGCCGTAGACAATGCTGAAATATCTGAGATCAGGTTGCTATGCCAACAGATTTTTTTCTAAAATGAATAAAATTATTAGGAGGGAGAAAACATTCTTGACTTCTTTCCTCCCATCCATGAAGCCGAGAGAGACTAAGGGAGGGCGAGAGGCTGCCAGATGGGGAGGAGGGGAAGGAAGGGAAGGTGAGTAGAGGGGTGTTTGCTTACCAAAGATGCTGATTTGATCGTAGCAAAGCGCTCTCTGTTCCGGTAGTGGAGGGCCTGGCTCTGAACTGACTGGGTAGGCCGCGGCTCAGGCCTGGGATCGCCGTGGCCCGCCTCATCCCTTATGAATACATGATCCTGCAGAAATGGATAAAAACAAGGAGAAAGTCCAGCTGTGCTCTTTCCTCGCCGGCTGCCTCTCTCTCACCCCTCTTTCTGCACAAGCACTGCTGTTTGAAATGCATAGTTTAGCTCTCTGCTAGTCCCCGCAGCTCCCACGGTACAAAATGAATAAGCAACACATTGCAGCCTTCAGTTAGGAATGTCAGCTGATCGCTAGTGGGATGCCTTCTGAATCCCTGGCAGGCTTTTTCTTTACCTCCAGAATTACATATATGCAAAAGAAAAAAAGAATAGAAAAAACAATGCAATGTACAGACTCCTTAGAACAGTTTGTTTAAAACGCTGTAACCAAATAATTCCTTTAAAAATGTCATGTCCATGTCTAGCAAGGAGGATGCTGGTTGCTTTTAACATAAAAGCGAGCCTCCGCCTCATTCCCTTGAAAGATCTGCTTTCTCAATTTAATTTTATTTTCGATCTGTTCGGTAGGATCATCGTTCTGCCTAGAACCAGTGTAGGCTTGTGCTGAACTGCCTCTGTATCTTGTGCTGGGAAGATTCGGCAGTCACTGAGGGATCCTGCTTTCCAGTCATGATCGTACACAGTTCTAGCACCTTCTCTCTACAGCTTCTGAAAGGATTTTTTTTTTTTAGATTTAAAGAGACAGGCATACAATTTTAACCAAATGATACTTTCACAAATTCTTCCTCAACTCAGTCTCGGTACAGTCACCAGAGTGAGTAAAGCTAGAATTTAATGCTCTTGACTGATTTAATCAAGTCCATGCCTCTTGATAGGCAAAGATGACTAATCTTATTGTAACGCCCAGTGAAAAATAACATTCCCTGGAAGGATAGTAATGGATGCTTCTTAAATGCAATTGAAATGACTTTTAAAGGGGAAAATGCTTTCAAAGGGTGATGTGTCTCTCTATAAAAGATGGAGTTGTCAGCCAGTAAGTAACTCTAACCTGTCAGAAAATAAGATACTGTAATAATTAATAGCTCAAAAACATGTACAACCATGGGGGATTTTTAAATAGTACATGTTCAGGACAGTGAAGGAGAAATTAATTTTCTTATTAGCCTAGGGTTTTAGGAAAAACCATTTGTGAGAAATCAGTTTTGTATTTTGTCCATGACTATCTGAAATACTTTCATAATTTCCTTAATCAGCAAACAAAATTAAAGGTTTAGAAAATACAAAAATATATTATATAGTTTAAAATTTTAAAAAGTCAAAATACACATCTTGCTTGAGGGATATTAAATTTTATATCCAGGTTTTTAAGTAAAAGCTAAGAGCCAAAATTAGGGCACATATGAGGGCTCTCCGGAAAGTATCCAGCCATGTAATATGAAAAACAGAGGCATTTTTGGCTGGACTTTTTCAGGACAGCCCTTGTATATCAAATTTAAGGGATGCTCTACCACTGTACTATCCATTAAGATAGCTACTAGTTACACAGAAATTTAAATTAAATGAAATATAAAATTCAGTTCTTAAGTCACACCAGTTATGTTTCAAGGTAGACACTAATGATGGCTACCATACTTAACAGTGCAGATATAGATAATTTCCATCACTGCAGAAAGTTCTATTAGAAAGTGCTATAGGTTAAAAATGCACCTCAATCCATATTTTTGAAATTTATAAAAAAATACTTGATAGGTCAATTAAAATTTTTCTACATTATTTTCTGGAAACTCCAAACTCTTATTTCACAGGGCAAAGAAAGATTAGGTGTGGGACTGAGATTTATGTACTTGGTTTAGGTTCTAGAGAGGAAAGCACTGGAATCTACTAGCACTCACATTGCTGAACATTTATTAATAAATTACATTTAACTCCAAAATTGATCTTACTTAATATTACAGTACCAAAAAAGTAAGAAGGTTTTAAATGCCAGCAATCAGAACAGAAGACCAGGCCTGGACATGTCAGAGTTTTAGTGAGGGTTAGTTAGATAACATTAAGTGCATGACCTCTGAGAAGGGAGATCTCAAATGATTTATAAAGATGACTAGTGACACTAGAATAAAACAAAGTATATTTATGTGCCAATATGTACAATTTTAATATTATTCCTTTCTCTCAGATAAAAATGAATACTTTTGGGTTAGCGTTCAAATTATCAAATTAAAAGTCACATATTATTAACTAAAATTTTAAACTCAAGGATACTGAAATATGTTGTAAAAGTTAAAACTTAAAATCATAGTGATTTTTAGTTGACACATAGCTAATTAAATAACTTGGTAAGGTCTATTTTTAAAATAATGCTATTTTAGAAGTTAGTCTAAAGAATAGGTTCAAAATTTTAATCTACTTTAAATATAATACAAGGCTAACACTATAATCTTTGCTTTATAACCTAAAACACTTTTCCTTTTAGAAAAGAATCCTGTTTACCACAGCAGCTTCATAATAGAGATCACCAGTACTGTCTTCCAATATTATGCAAGAGACCAGAAAATGGGGAAAAATTTCAAGCTAACAGGGGATATACATTTCAAGTACATATGGAAATGATTTTTAAAATATTCAATTCCACTGCATCAAACAAGTTCAAAATTCTAAGACAATGAAAATAATGAAACCATTTTTAAATGGGGGAATGTGACTTGAGAAGCAAATACGAACAAATTAAAGTATCAATTTTACTGGAAATATTGTCTGTTGGTTATATTGCCCCTTCAGGTAGCAGTCCCTTTGAAAATGATTATACCTGGCTCTTGGAGTTTCTGAACTGAACAGATTTTAAGATTAATAGTTAAAAAGGTCAAATTGCTATTTTATATAGTTAGGGACCAATGCAGATTATTTACAAATGATGATGAGAGGGCCAACATCGTCTTTGAGTTTGAAGAATGATTTTAGGATATTAAGAACAATTATTATGTTCTACTTTACCAAGACAAAATATGATTTGGTTATAATTTATCTTTAAAACATTATCATCCAGGAAAAAAACAAACTAGCTTTTAAAATACTAATATGATTGGGGACCAGTTTTAAGTAAATCTATGTTAACCCGGTAAATTTATAATGCTTGCTCTTTCATCACAAAAAAAAATTCTACAGATTAAAAAGAAACTGTTACAATATTTATTAAAAATCTTTAGTAAAAGGAATTGAACTTTTACAAAACACAGTGAAGTATGTGAAGCATGAAGCACAAACTTTACTATTACACACTGGACAAGGGGCTCTGCTTTTAAATTCGAAGTTTTTCGTTAAGTGTCTGAATAGCTATGCTTCTAAAATGAAGACTTATGGTGTAGTCACTTGTTCAGAGTTTCTAGCTTAATTTGAAATTAATGCTGGAAATCAGTCCTCTGGACTCTCTTAGGTTTTGGTTATATCTTTATCACACTACTCATACTTGTTTGTGCATGAGATTATGGGCCTTTTTTTTTTTTTTTTTTTTTTGTAGGTTGTGGGCTTTTTGAAGGCAGAGTAAATGTGGTTTGAAAAATCTCAGTCACTCTAGCACCTAACATAGTGTTTGATACTTAGTAGGCATTCAGTAAACGTTTGCTGACTAAATAAGCTGAAGAATATAGGTCTGAGATGTTGGGGAAATGACATTTTCTTTTATATCATTTATCAGAATTCAAATCTGTAGTTCACAAAAATTTGCCATTCTCTACTCTAAAAGTTGTAAAATAGTGACACATACAGAGATGCATACCTTTACATGGGGTGGCGGAAGGGAATCTAAAAATGACTTTTATCTGGTGATGAAAAATCTTTTTCTAGATTGCAACATTATTCATGCTGTGGAGAAAGGATCAGCAAACCCACCATCTCTCTTTTGTTTTGTTTATTTCAAAACTATTAAATTACTGCCTCAGTAGGTGTAGCTATCAAAAGCTAGGGCTAGAGAAAGGGGAGAAGAAGATGGAAGAGGGTGCCTTAACCTGGAAGAAGGGCTATTAGGAAAAAAAAGTGACTAGCAGAATGCTCAGGATAAAGATGTTACTATAGAGAGGTGGTTTGTATGTCTACTCTGTTTAAGAAACATTAGTTTTATATGTTAATTTACTTTTACTTTGTCAAGTGTGAGTTGAAGAGTCAAAGATCCTGCCCTGCTCTTCAGCAAAAATAATAGGAAAGGCCACTGAAGCAAGTGAAAATTAAAGTAGAACATCCTATCCCCTCAAGGACGTTTCTTTTTTTTCTCCCATGAAATGGTGAAAGCTGTTCTTTTTTTAAAGATGGAAAAAAATTGACTAATGGGCAGGAACAAGTAAAGCTTTAGGAGTTAGGATAGAATAATTTTTTAAAATAATCTCTAAAAAAGGGCCATGAGGGCTAGAGTTTTTTAGGGATACCTAAAATAACAAATTAATGAAGAAATACTTTTAATACATTAAAGTCTAATGATCTATATTAATAGAAGTAAGCAGCAGGTAAAGATAACTAACTTTACACATTAACAAAATAATGTATACCTTTTAGTTGACAATCTAAGAAAACAGACTTATTTGCTTAGAATGATACTAAGATCTGTTTGCTACTGTTTTATACACAATGGTGTTAAAGAGTAGGGTGGAGGCTCAGAATCAGGCTAGGTGACATCAAGAAAACAAAACAAACAAAAAAATAACTCATCTGGATTAAAAGTTTGCACTGGAATCATCTGTGAAAATCAAGAACTGGGGTACAGAGCTGTGTCCTATGAAAGTTCACAAAACATTTATTGAGTGCTTACTGAGTGCATTTATGTGACAGACCCTGTGCTAGGTGGCAGGTGAAGAGAGATGTCCTTGAGGAGCTACCAGTCTAGAGAGATGATAATATTGGAGAAAGCAGTGTGGTAACACTAGCAAGAGAAAACTAAATAAGTGCTTAAAGTTTATTTTGTCAGAATATACTTATCAAATAATTCTTGCTCAAAAGGAAGATTAGATTAGGATCTCTTCTGGGCAAGGGAAAGACCAGAATAGAGGCAAAGACTGGAGAGAAAGCAGTAACCTAAAATTCTGATGTCAAAGGAAATTTTTCAGTGGCCCACTTTACATTTTTGAGGCTTGATCTGTGACACAACTGTCCTGCTAAAATCAGGGCATCTTTATTCTGGAAGCAGAGCAGTTAATTGCAAGTCACGCTCTTACTACTTACCCATGGCCTTTAAAATTAAGTTTACTTCCTATATAAAATGGTGATCTGTTTCATAGTCATGATTTGACTAATTTAGAATATGTCTGCTTGACTGTAATGATCCAGAGGGACAAAAAGTCCCCCACCTTTGTTCTTATATGTTGGTATTCATTAAGAATGTTATTGTCTAGAGTATTATTATTGGAGGAACTATTCATGTAAATCTTTCAAACCATAAAGATATTACTTAAAATTTAACCCTTTTAATCCATTATATTCAATGAACCAAAATAGCATGATGTTTAATATGCCATTTAATTAAATAATTCCTTTCCTGTGGTTTTGTTGCTGTTGTTGTTCATTCATTCATTCCCTGATTATTCACTGAGTGCTTATGCCATGCCAGGCACTGTTTAGGTGCTGAGATATACTGCAGAACAAGGCAGGCACAGTCTTTGCCCTAATAAAATTGACATTCTTTACATAAAACAATAGAAAAATAAACAAGTTTCAATTTTAGATAGTGACAGTTATGAAATAGAAAATAAAGGAAGATAATAAGACAATGGATAGAACTTGTTTATTATATAATATGATAATTTAGTAATATATAGATTTTTCTAAGATTCTGAACCTGAACCCAGGCAAAACTGGTAAATGTTTTATATAACAATATTGCTTTCTTTCTAAAATAATCTTTGTGGTCACAAAGGATGATAGACTCAGAAATATACCACCTAGATCCCCTTTTAAGGAAGGACATGCTGCTGGCAGTCGTCTCCGGCTGTCAGCTCTTTTAGGAACTGTCAGCTCTTTTAGGAACTGCTAAGATGCAAATAGCAGCCTCTAAGTTCACACCCTTCCCAAATTGCTCATATTCAGTGATTGATCAAGGTGGCAGTATCAAGACCTGGCCATTCTGGCCCAACTCTAAAGGCCCATTTTAGCTCCAGAGCTCCCTTGGGGATTGGTTGAGGCTGTCATTAGACCTACGTCTCAGTTCAACTTTGCCCTCTGACCAGTGCTGCTTCCTTTTCTTCCCTTCCACAGGTATTCATCCCAAAGGAAACTCCTAATTAAAAAATGAAACAAAAACCAAAACCTGCCCTGCTAATCCATCTCAGTTCTGCTCCCTGGAGAATCCTACCTACAATATAAATGTTACCTGTACCTACATGTAATATATTGTATTACCGTCGCATCTGCAATTGAGAAGGCTGGCCAGGGCAGTGGCTTTTAGGAAAATAAACCCTTTTGCAAGTGAAATTTTAAGTAGGATACAAATATACAATATGAGATAAAAGCTGACCTTGTCCTGGGTGAGGTATGGATGAGGCTTGCTCCTGAGGTATCTCTTTACCAAATAGCTTGGAAGTCACAGTAGATATTTGCTTCTTTAAAGATTACAGGAAAAGAAGCACAGAATTTTAGAGCCAGAAGGGATGTCTAAAATCATATTGAAAAACTCACAATTTTACAGATGGAGTAACTGAGGCCCAAAGAGGTTTGTGACTTGTCCAAAGCAAAATAAAACTAAAAATGGCAGATAGAATGATAAACTATTTCCCTCATTCCTATAGTCCATTATATAAAATCTATTGAGAGTTCAAGATCCTATTTCACTTAAGTTCTCAAGTTGGAAAACTTTTAGGAATTCAAGTAAACCAACAAATATAAACTATCTGAATAAAGGTGACAGATATATTTTTAAATGCAGGTAAATCACATTTAATGTTAAGTTTTCATATATAATATATTCTATTTTAATAGCCTGCTTATATTTTTCCTTTTTTGTTGTGGTAAAATTTACCATATTAACCATTTTTATATGTATAGTTCAGTGCTATTAAATATATTTGTTGTGCAACCATTACCACCATCCATCCCATAACTCTTTTCATTCTGTAAAACTGAAACTACACCCATGAAACAACTTCCCATTTCTACCACTACCCTACTTTCTCTACTTTCTGTCTGTATGATTTTGACTACTCTAAGTACTTTATATAATTCAATCAACAGTACTTGTCTTTTTGTGATAGGCATATTTCATAGCATAATGTCCTCATGTTCATCCATGTTATAGCATGTGTCAGAATTTCCTTCCTTTTAAAGCCAAATAACATTCCATTGTATGTACAGACTATATTTTGCTAATCCATTCATCCATTGATGGACACTTGAGTTGCTTCCACATTTAGCTATTCTGAATGCTATTATGAAGATGGGTGTAATATTTTTCTGAGAACCTGCTTTCAATTATTTTGGGTATATACCCAGAAATTGAATTGTCAGATTATATGGTAACTCCACTTTTAGTTTTTTAGGAAATGCATACTGTTTTCTATAGCAGTTGTAACACTGAACATTACCACCTGTAGTGTATAGGATTCAAATTTTCCCACATCCTTGTCAATACTTGTTTTCTGTTTCTTTTTTTGATAGTAGACATTCTAGCGGGTGCTATCTCACTGTATGTTTTGATTTGCATTTCCCTAATGATTAATGATCTTGAGCATCTTTTCATGTGCTTATAGGTTATTTGTGTATCTTCTCTGGAGAAATGTCTATGCAAGTCCTTTGCTCATACTTGATTTGGGTTGTTCATTTTTGGTTGTTGAATTTTAGGAATTATCTATATAGTCTAGATATCAATCCCTTATGGGGTATGCAAATGTTTTACATGCAAATATTATATATGGAAAATTGTAGTGGTGTAAATATGATTTATAAATATTTTCTCCCATTCTGTGGGTTGCCTTTTAACTCTGTTGATACTGTCTTTTGATTAGCCTGCTTGTATTTTAAAGTTAACTCATTCAAAATTTTATTTGCAAAGGTTTTTCAATTTTCTTCTATCACATTTTCTCTACATATCTCATAAAACAAAAAAATATATTATGTAACTTATATTCTTTCTGACAAACATTTTTTGTGGATCAAATACAACAAACTTCTATTTCAAAATATAAGTTAACACATCTTTCTAAGTGATTACACCAGGGAGAAAACATTATTCAAAGACCCATACTACCACAAGAAAGCTCTATACCTGCACACCAAAATTAAAACTACCACTCCCAATGCGTTTGAGACCAGGGTCTTCTTTCTTGTTCATTATACCAACAGTACCTTTCTTTGAATTCTGGGTGTCCATTTGATAGGTACTAGAGTAAAAAAGATCCAATAGAATTTCTCTTCTTTTGCTCTCTATACCCATGGAACCCCAGAAGGATTCCAGAGGAGAGAGCCAGATGTCAGTATCCATGACAGCTTCTTCCAAAAAGAGAACCTAGCACAATCTTCTTTCCTACCCTTCAAACATATGATCACTTGCCTGTGTTCAAAGAAGACCAGCTGGCAATGCTGAACTCTTAGATTTCTACATGTCTCATACCACTCCTTTTCTCAAAAATACTTCCATGGATTTCTGATAATCTGGGTCTCTGTTGTCTGTCTGGTCTCAGTTGATTCTCCACATAGCTTACAGAGTTCTGATCTCTCTGAACTTTCCCCTCTGCTTTGAACATACAAAGTCTTCTTTCTCAGGTACTTTGCACTTGTTGCTTTCTGACTCACCCCCACCTCTCACTCCAAGTTAGTTAACTTCCACTTGTTGTTAAAGTTTTAGCTTGAATTTCACTTTATTGGGTAGGCTTTGCACTACTACTTGGTAGATTACATCCTCCTTTCACGCAGAGTAAGTTTCATAATCACATGATACAGTCATTAGTATGATTCTTACTTAATCTCCTCTACAAATAATAAATGCCATGAAAGCACCATGTCTATTTTATATCCTTGGTATTCACAGGGCCTACAAGTAGAGGTCCCCACCAATACTAGTTAAATTAATGAATGAGTTAATCGGTTCAGAAAATAAATGTGTATCCCTCCACTACTCACAACTAGGGACTAATACATTTTCTCCTGCCTTTCTTCCTTACCTTTTCCTCCCAAGAAAAATGCACAACCAAGATAAGTCTAAGTGAAAAAATTCATGAACATGCTTTCTTATTGGAATTAGAATGTGATTGCTGCCATTTATGAAAATAAGTGCATACACAACTCAAATGTACCTAATAAGGGAAAAATTATAAGGGATTTTTTTCTATAATTCCATACTATGGATTTCTTACCTAAGGTCATTCAAAACATTTTTGGGAATTCTTCCAAAATATTATTGATAATTCTGTGAAACACTTACCTTACAGAAACTGCTTTGAAAGTAGCTTAAAAAGATTTTTTAAATAAAGTAATTTAACTTATGAACCATGATAGGCTTGTATAAAATTAGGATCTTCGATTGGAAAAGTAAAGTAAAAAATAAAAAACAGAATCATTCATTCAAAAGTCAGAATGTTTAACTGACAGAGAGCTAGTCTTAGAAGAAGTAGAAACAATAAATTCAAGAAACAACAGGAAAGGGTTTCTAAAACAAATAGTATCTTGGGAATATACATTAAGAAACATACTCTGAAAGAGCACACTTCTAAAAGGATGCCCCCAAGGGGTGTTGCTCAAGAAGGTTTTAAGGTCCATAGTGTTAAGGTTATTGGTTTCTTTGACTTTGAGATTTATGGATTTAAAAATTTTTATTTATTGATTGTGGTTGACATTGAAATAACAAGAGAAGATGAAGACACAGGCACAGATATAGCTTGCACGGTCCTTCACTACCTTTTTACTGTGAGAGAACTATTATACCTAGAGCTAGGTTTAGTCCCACATTTCAGTTGTGAAAGGGTAACTAAAATATCTGGATGCAAAGTGAGCTGAGCTGGCTTCGCTATGAATGACAAAGCCTAGAGCTCTGAAGAGGACTGTGAAACCTACCTTCTTGTGCACAACAGAGGAACTGGAATTTACTGTGTTTTCATCATCATGCATCATGACAAGTTCAGAGCTGCTGTCATCCATGACCTCCTGCATGCTATTCACACTGCTGCTCTGGCTGCCTGTGCTCACGGACATGCTTGGGATAGAATGGTTGCTGCCCAGGCTGTCCATCTCCCTGCTCAGGCCGGTTCCATGTTCACTGTCCTATAAAAATATGGCACTCGGGTTAAAAAAAAAATGGACATAAAGCACCAATTCATTCAGTAAGCTATTAAGCACACTCAATTTTACAGTACCAAGTTGCTTTTCTGTCAAATCTGCAAGATAAACTTTTTACGTAGTGGCTCCACTACTCCCTCACCATTTTCAGACAACTCAAATTCATTTCTGTTTTCCCCAGGGGCCATTCTGGACATGAGTCACGAGGCTCCAAATGCTTCTGTCCCAGGGCTTTCCCCTGTCATATGCAACTATCACATTATCATATTGCTATTCAGTAAGCAGAATCAGGCCAGGTTTGTAAGAGACCTTCAAGAACATCAAGCTGCTAAAGAAAGACAGCTGGTGACTGGACAGGTGACCTCTAGGATATCTGCAAATATGACAGTGGTCACTTGAAACTAAAATAGAGTGAAAAGAGTTTTCAGAGATTTGACAAGCAATATATTCCTTTGTAAATCATTATTGAGTAACTTTGTATCTAAGCAGAGATATTAATTCTACTGTCCTCAATAGGTAATTAAATTCTGCTTCCCTCAAGCAATTCTATTGTGCTTACCTCTGTAATCTTGTTAAATATATCTGTTAAATAATACTGGTATTCATCACTACTAGTCTAAAGACTACTATTTGAGAAGTGGTAAAATAATCAGAACATATAATTTATCCACCATGGTGGGATATCTTCTCATATAAGATTAAACAATACAATTAAAGCAACTTAGTTCTAAATAAACCCTATTTTCAAAGAAGCATATGTAACTTTAAAGAATGGTTATTTAGCAGTATCAGGAATCACAGGTATAGGTAATTGGGGTAATTTAAAATGGTAAATAATACATTTGTGATAGATTTATTTTCCTAATTAAAGGGGATCATTTGTATATGTGTAATCAAAAGATTTTGTAGCCTAATTCAGCTTTCTGAATTTCATTTTTATAATTATTGATAAAACAATTTTGTCTTATTTTCTTTTATATTAAAAAGCTAAAATAAAATTCATCATTCCTTTCCTTTTTATCTAGTTTTAGATAGGTTAATCTATGCTCTAATCCTCTTGCTGCTATCCAACGCACTTTCTTAGATCCTAGTTCTTTAACTGTATCTCTTTCCTCTATCTTCAATGCCCCTTGTCCTAGCTCCTTTCCCTCTGCACATAAATATGAAGAGGTCTGCCGCATTATTTACGGACCTCTCTCTCTACACACTGCCCTTTGTCACTCTTTCTCCTTAGTCAAATTTATGAAGCTTAAAATAACCACTTTGCTGTCTCTATTTTGTCACTTTCCATTTAGTCTATAACCCAGAGTAATCTTACTATTTATCCTAACTATTCCTGTAAAATTACTTTTACTAGGTCATTGAAAATGCCCTACTTGTAAAACCCAGCTAACAATTTCTTCTGGTCCTTGTCTAACTTGACCTCTCTGTGGCACATGATGGAACTGGCTGCTCCCTCCTTGAAGTTGTATACTCTCTTAACACCTATAATACCTTTGTCTCCCTTTTCTTACATGGCACGGGCCTTCTTTTCATTCTACACTCAACTCCTTGATTCATGATCATTCTAGTGCTCTTAACACCCGGCCAGCTACCCATTACTCAGATCTCTTTCCTATGTTCTGGGTTTTTCCCCCAGCCAACTGCTGAATGTCATCATTCAGGTATCTTGATTGTCATTAGGCTTACCTCAACCAATTCTTTGTAAGTTATTTGAATGGGAAACCAGGAAGTTATCTCTCCTTTGAAAACTCGACCTGTAATACTGTGTCAGTGGCATATGATGCCAGCACCTTAAACTCCATAGGCATCAAAATGAAATCATCCTAAACCTACTCTTTCTCCTTGGTTCCTTTTCTGTTTTTAGTATTGTCATACTCTAGTTACCCAGGCTCAAATGCTCATGTTGCCTTAAACTCCTCCTCACCTATCACTGTCACTTTCATTGAGATGCATCGGACTATAGATTGCTCAAAAGTGTTCTTTTTTTTCCTGCGTTCCCATTGATACTGCCCTTCTTACTTCTTGCATAGACTATTACCCAGATGTTGCCCATTCAAATCCATCTTACACTCTGTTGCCAGGATAAATGTTCTAAAGTACAGCATTTTCCTGAGTCTAAAATGCCCTAAGCCCTTCTGTCAAAAATCACCCACTTCATGTCCTTTATACAACCTTCACCAATCCCCATTAGCAGACTTATCTTCTCCCACCATGGTCTCCTGCACGATGATATACTTTTATAGCATTTTTCATATTTTGTTTTATATAAAAATCATTTTATTAAAAATACTTTGCAACTCTGTGTCTCTTAAGGCAGAGAGCATCAATTGAATATTTATCCTCAAAAGTATTTTTTATAGTGCCCAGCCTAGAACTTTTTCACATAGTAGGCACTTTATAAGTGCCTGCTAAAACAAATTGAACCTACTTCTTCATCCTCCTGTGACTCATTCAAGGGTCCATTTCGTGTCTCTTGGAAAAGGATTTTTTTCATTTTCCGGTACTGTAGGTTATCTAGTTCACGAACAGCATCTTTTGTCCTCTGTATGAGGTCAATTAGGACACGTACTGGCCGGTCTCGTCGAACAAAGTCATGCTAATTGAGGGAGAAGAAAATAACAAAAGCTGATAATGAGAAAATATATTTTTAGGTGCAAGATATAACTATATTAATAGTAGTAGATGGACATAGAACAGTTCTATGGATTTGCAAAAATAACAAGATATGATTTTCATTTCATGTAGCCCTTCATGTTATATGAATTGCATAATAAGATAACTAAATGCTTTTCTCTTTTCTTCCAGCCCCATTTTGTGATCTTTATCCTAGAGTTTACAAGAGAATTCTTGAGATTTACTTTATCATGTAAGTAATAACAATGACTAGAACTTTAAAGAGTAGCTGAATGGCTTATAACTTTCAAATCTGAAACTACATAACAAGCAAAAGCAATGAAGAACACAGAATATTCTTGCCTCAATCCTCCTCCCCACCTTATACTACCCTTTTAAAAACAGACTTGTGTATATTTTTGTTTTCTATTACTGTAGTCATACATAGTGTATGCTTGACAATATGACAGCTGTTCATTTTATTCTGATGTTAGAATTCTGGCTACTTCATCTTCCCTTTACAGTGTTGTGTGACCAGAAAAAAGGGAAAAGAGCCTCTGAGGAGTGACAATAACTGCCCCCCAAACCATAAACTTTTCTTGGTATAAATGCTCCCACTTTTAATATCATCAATGATCTTTAACATATTCTGGTTTCCTGGTTTTTCAGCCTATAACTAAAGGCTAGCAAGAGGGCATACAAGTGGGAGGAAAAGGATTGAGAACTGTTAGAAGTAGTTATTTGTTGTAACAAGAAGTACACGTTGAAAGTTCTCTGACAGCCTAACAGTAGAGAAAGAAATTCCATGGGTAACATATCCACCAACTAACCAACCAACCAAATAAAAATGAACAAAGGTTTGTGGGCTATTTTGCTAAGGGGCAAATGCCCCTCATATAGTCCTTTTATACTCTAAGAATTCACAAAACACTATTGTTTCTGAGCCATGAAGAAGTCAAATTATGTTCATTATACTCTGTTTAGAAGGCAGGGAAGCGTATCACATATTTTGACAAGGTAACCATAAAAAATGATAAAAAAAAAAAAGAGAAAAAAAGTTTTGTTTTTTAAAGGAAAAGGTTCAGTTATGTGAAAAACTCACTTATGTGAAATTATAATTTGAATATATTGGGAAAATGAGATATAATATGGTAGGTCTTAGATGATGGGATGGATTTAATTTCTTTATAAGTAAAACAGATACAGAAGAGGAACAGGACCCTTGTGAGAATGAAATCTACATGTCTGATGATTCTTTACCCTGACTTTGCTGTCAGGGAAATTGTGGCTTCTGCTCCTGCTTTTAGAAAATATCTTTTCCTCTGCAAAGAATCCTTTCTGAAGATGAAAGACCACTCCCGGAAGTAAGTGTAGCCTGCATATTTCAAAATGAGAATGAAAGGAAGGAAGAAAATTATTTTGCTACTTCAGTGTTCGCAGTTATACAAGAGCAAGTCAGTTTTTAGTAAACTTCAAGCTATAATTTAGGATCACTGAATTTTAGAGCAAGAATTGCTCTTAGAAATTCTTTCATTGTCAAGGTGAGGAAGTTCAGGCTCAGCGAGGTTAAGTGATCTACACAGCTAAATAGTAGAAAAGGTAGGGCCACATCCTATGTTTCTTTATTTTTGGCTTTTTTGGTAGCCTATTATCTTTCTATAACATAGATTTGATCATGTCATTCATTGTGACAGACACTATGTCCCATTTACCCCCATTTCAACCTCTTTTCCTTGCCTTCCTTTATTGTAAGCATGAGAAAGTAAAAGAGTTGAACTCTCTGCAGTTACAGAAAACAATGTGATTGAGTTCTGGTCAATGAGATATAGACAGAAGTCCCTGAGGAAGGTTTTTTAGTCTAGAATAAAAAGGTAAAGCACAATAAGTGAAGGTGATTTGCTTTTTGCCCTTCCTCCTTTTTCCTGCCTGGAATGAGTCCTGGAGATGCAGGAGCCATTCTGTAACCAAGATGAAAGCCATATGCTAAGAATGCCTACAGCTCTAGACTGCTTTTAACACCTCCTTTCCCAATGTTCTGGACTCCTTATTGCAGGAGATAATTAAACCCTTACATGTTTTAGCCTTTTAAAACTGATATACTCAATATCTTAAAAATATCTCACTGCTTCCATGATAAACTCTGGTCTTTTACAGTCACGTTCCTGCTTGTATTTCTAAGCTAATATCCAGTCATTCCTATTTCTTCTCACCCAATGCATAGTGTAGTCTAGATAACTCTTGTGATGTTTCACACCTACATGCCTTTGCTCATGTTGTTCTTTCTGCCTGCAATCCCATCACCTTCTGTTCTCTGAACTCCTCCAGTTAAAAGGTTCTCCGATCCTTTTAAAAGATAATTTTATTGTCCTTGGAAATATGTTTACTTTAAACATTAAAATAATACAGAAAAATGCATAAAAGAAAGTAAATCACCCCAAATTTTGCCATCCAGATATACAAGGGCTGTCTGGAAAATATCTAGCCACTTAATATGAAAAAGAGGCACTTATGGCTGGATTTTTCTGGATAGCCCTCACAAATATTATTAAATTATGGAATATCATTATAGATATTTTCTCTCAGAGTAATAAATATTTAGAAATAATTTTACATGAGAAATGTATTAGACATGCTAATTTGAAGAATAATTATTAAATTAAGATATGCTTAAATTTAACAGAATTAGAAGAGACTGAAGTTATAAAATAATCATTTAACTATAGATATAATTTCTTCACCAAGAGCTACTACCAGTTCCTAAAAGATCCTCTAACATAAAGAAAGAGAAAAAAATCATGTAAAGCTTTAAGAGACTGGAATTATTGTTGTTTTTTTAAAAACTATATATTTTAAGAACAATTACTGACCATCTACTATGAAACGTAAGAAAATTAGTTACATTTGTACCTAGTTTTTTGCTTTCTTCTTCAGGAGTACTAGGTTGGCATTTATTAGATCCTTGTCTTTCACATGTGTCATTTTCTCTATAATCATCTTTGAATTTTTTCTTTTACATTTAATTTTGTTTTATTTCCCTATGACCATCTATCATTGGAAATACCCTAAATGGATTAGTTTATTATATTAGTTTGTTGCTTTTGATTTTAATCATTCATGTTTTGATTTTTCTCTTTTATTTCTTTCTTTGCCCCTGCTGACTTGCTTTTTATATCTTTTTGTTGTCTATTGCCCTAAAATTAATCTTTGAATCCTTATAGTACCTTCTTGGAGGTTTTCTTCCCTCTTAATTTTAATATAGCCCAAATTTATCATGTTTTCCCTTTATGGTAATACTTTTTGTATCCTTTTCCAAAAATATTTGCCTACTTAAAGTAATAAAGGTATTAACTTATCTTGTATTGTCTGGTGTTTTGTTCTGTTTGCCATTTTGCCCTATAGAAATGTGGAGTGAGCTAGCCAGTGTACTCTTCAATCATAAAGATAGCTGATATTTTTAAGCTTCACAAATTTAGGCAATGCAATCCTTCTTGGTTTTTCTTAAATTAAACAAAGAGTTGAAAAACACACATATAGAAAATGGCTGAAGAATTCTGGACTATTTTGTGTCAAAGAAAATATATTTATATTGTAAAAGAGTCTCATATACTTTACTGATATGGATGGGACACAACTACCTGTGTACAAAGTCTGTAATAAAAAGTTACATGAAAAGAGATGCTCAAAAATAAGATGTTTACATCAAATGAATGCAGTTAACATGATATGCTTGACACCAACATGTGTGATGTAATGCTGTGTAAACATCTGCTTTACATATTTATCATAATATCTTCACTGCCTGATGATCTCGCAAGAATCTAAGTAAAAATCCCAGAGTTGTGATTTGAACCATTGGCAGACTCTGTCCTGAAAATAATTGTATTAAAGTTCATACAGATATTAGTCATAGGAACATCACAATGATAATCAGAGCAAAAACAAATATTCTTTGTCCAAAGTAAAAAGTAGGGGTGGGAGGTGGGAAAAGAAATAGAAAGAAAAACTATCAGTCTCAACAGGGAATACAAGGGCTGTCTGGAAAGTATCCAGCTACATAATATGAAAAGTATAGGCATTTATGGCTGGATTTTTCCTGGACAGCCCTCGTAAATAGCATATATATTGCTATAATCTTGCTATTTTTATGCCTAGCTACTATTTCTGGATAAACGACCAGGCAGCATGTTCTAATCCAGTTTGTCATGACTAGGTGCCCAAGGAATGGTTTAATATATTACACTACAACATAACTTTAAACCCCCCTCAAGTATAAATTTGAAAAATTACCCGTAATAGTTCCGCTGACGTTGGCCTTTCCTGAGGTATTTTCTGCAAGCAGTAATCAACAAATCTCCTAAAGGAGTCTGTCCTGTGTGTACAAATACATTGAAAGAAAGTAAAATCAAGGTTTGTAGAACACATAAATTACTTAAAATAATTTTCATTCAAGGGAAAATTTTACGTTTTAGGAGATTTTTATTAAAATATTTTTGAAATGTCAGGAGAGCTGGACCATTTTCAAGTTCATGGGATTCAAAATTACTTCTTTTGGTTAATGAATGTGGACACTTCAAGTTAGTCAACACATAAACATATAGTATATATAGGCAAGGTCAAATTGTAATACATATCACAAAGTAAAAATAGTATATGTGCATATAATAGTTTTATAGCCACTTTTTTCTCCAAAGATAGTAACTCTCATAAGTCAAGCCTATATTCCTCATGACTAGTGGGTGACTCTTCCATCAACAACAATCTATAACCAGGTACCGAGGTTTGAAGCAGAAAAGTCAGAGAACCTAGGAATATGCTTCCTGGATGAATATACTTCCTATATTGAAAATTTTATTTTGCCCACTTTCTTTTTCTATAATTGCTCTTTATCTATAACTCTCGTGGCTCAAATGGTTATCAAAATACCATAATGTTCAGCAACACATTATGTATTTTGAATAGATAGTATATTTCTGTCTTAAAACATTTAAATATACACGTAGTAAAAAAATAAGACAAGACACCTGGAAAAATAATGACACCATGAGGGTACTTTCTCTCTACTTCAAAGAGACCAGAGTTGGTAGGAAGGTAGTGGGATGTGTTCCCTGTAGAATTGCACTTACTACACACATTAAGAACACAGTACAAGCCATAGTGAGGGCATAAATCAAAGTGTGTATGTGTGTGCCGTTAATGCCAATGTCACCTTTTATAATCTACAATGAAGAAATGAAATACTTTCCAGGTCAGATATTTAAAATGAAATTTAATGAAAGTACCAAATACATATGGAGATTTTCTTAAGAGATTTAAAACGATAGCAGAGTCTTACCATTCATTAGACTGTAACGTTGGGGAGTCATTCTGGGCAATGTGATATAAGGCACTCATTGCATTCATGTTGAAAAGTGGGGGCTTCCGTTCCGCTGAAAGAAAAAGAAACATAATAAAGCAGTTCTTGAAAGAAATTAGGCAGATAGAGAAATAAGGAACTATGAGCAAAGCTTTGCTGTTAAATCAATTAACTTGTTACTGTCATGCCAGACAATCCACTTATTTCAATCTCTAAGGTCGGCGAGGAATAGCTATTCAGAAGAAACTGCTGGTTATCTTAATGTACCTTGGCAAAGCTCCTAACAGACCCATATCAAGAGAGTGAAAGAAAAATTTCTTATCTTTTTCACATATGTTCAAAAGGATAGTCTTTGTTAACTTCTCATGATAGGTATGAACATCGTGAAGGAAAAAGGGGCTATGCAGAAAACCTCAAAAGCTCAGAGGCTACCTGGCAAGTCTGACAAGTTCAACAATCAAAAGTAACCACATGTGATGCTCTGATCATAAATTCCTAACTGGCAGATCATGGTGGGTAGTCAAGCCCCAGACTTCATCTTTTGTAGTAAAAGTTATTTTTTGCTTTTTAAGTGAGCCCTGTCCATTGTCCTTCTGCATCTAGGTTAACATACCTTTGAAATGCCAGAGCAATATTCTTTTCCAGACCCCTGGGAAGCTTAACCACCATCACAAGAGCAGGTTCACTGGAACTCGTCAGTGTTATCTTGTTGCCCCCATACCATCTTTACTTACTGTAAATGTTAAATGTCAACCATCCTGTACTCACCAATGTAAAAGAAATATGTATCTCTCCATTTTGCTTTTTATTCAATCCCAGAGATTTCCCTGCTTTGCATCTCCTACCTCCTTAATCCACCACCAATGGATTTCATATAACCTTCCTTATGTTTTCTCCTTTGATTCTAAATGTGTGAAAAGAACTGCCAAATTGTCATTCTTGGGAGTGTTTTTTCAATCCATTTAGATCTTGCTTCCAGCATGTCCTCAGTTTGGCTCAAATAAACACTTATCAAATTTTTCTTTAGGTTTGGATTATCTTGTGTTGGCAATGTCTTTGTGTATATGAGTTTTAATTTAAAAATATGTATTCATTGAAAAAATTCAGAAAGCACATCACTAATACAGTATAGGAGACATTAATAAAATAATTCAATTTAATAAACACTGTTGAAGGCTCATCCAGACCAGAGAACTCACAATGGGTGGAGGTAGAGGAGAAATGAGAGGGAGAAGAGGGATAAATAATAAACAAGGCCTGGTCCATCCCATTTGAAAGAGAAACTCAGTGACTCAAGTATTTCTTAATGGAAGATTTACTCCATTCCAGCCCACCACGATCTCTTCTTTGCAATTTGTATAGCCTTCTTTTACTTTACTGCTCATTTGGCATGTGCTCTCCTACTGCATTTACATAAACATACAAGTCTTTCCTTTCAAAGAAAATTGTAAGCTCTAAGAGAAAGATCTTATAACCCAAATGCTCATTCTTTTATTTATTCCCCAAGAATGTGTAATAAGAGGCTATTCACATATTAGGCACTCTGTTTGTTGACTGAAGTAAAGAAACAGGTTCTAGTTCTGAGTATAGTTAATTTTATGCATTTATTAGTTATTATGTCATACGAGATAAATAATTATCTCATTCTACCATGTTTATCCTAATGGATTCTTCATACAGTCCCAGTTTGTAATTTATAATCTGATCTCTGGTTTCATCAAAGCATTTTGGTTTTTAAGTAAAGATTCTTCTATTAACCTTCTAATTTTAAAGTGGTGAATTGAACTTATTCTATGCAATTCTAAGAAACAGAACAAAAACTAAAGACAGAAGTAACAGGGAAGACATTTTTACTCATAGGCAGAATAACTTGTGAATAGCCAGAGGGTTACAAAACAACACCCACTCCCTTAACCCAAATGAACAATGTCGAGAGCAGTGAACTTTAAATAACGGCAGCGCTCAAGCAGAAGGCAACTGTACTTATTCATCTGTGATACTTTAGAGGAGCCTTTGAAATGTGTCTATGACTCTGCAAATATTTATTAATCTCTCAACAGGATACTTTATACGCACCAAATAGCTACCAGTATTATAGGGACACAAACAGTTAACAAGTGGAAGTTTGAAAGCTGCAATGTAGACAAATTGATTTATATCTTTTTCTAATGTAAAAGAGAAATAACTGGTTCAAGTTTGTTTTATTTTTCAGGTAGCAGACTCTAGAAAGTTCCTAGAGTTTGGCCTTTTGACAATTTCAAGTATTTAAAGCCATGTGAAACTAGGAACACATTATGTAACCATCAATGGCTTCCCATCACTCTTAGGACAAAGTCAAGATCCTTTAACATAGCCTACTAGCCTTGACTAACATAACCCTTCATTCTGAGAAGCACTCCCCCAATTCCCCACCCCCCTTTCTCATGCCATCTTTTGCTTCACTGAACCAAGTTCAGAGCCTTTGACACATGCTGCTTTCTCTGTCTGGACTCCTCTCTCACTTTTGTTCCCTAAACTTTATGTGGTTAATTCTTGCCAATCTTTCAAGTTTTATGTTAAATATAATTCCACTTCTGCATTAATTTAATAAATATTTACACAAGGCTTATAATTGCTTCCTCAGGGAAGCCTCTCCTGACCTCCCAGACTAGGTCTCCCCTTAGATTTTTGTCATTGCAAATTATATTTTTCCTTTCTATTACCTATGACAACCACAATTAGCTGTGTAATTCTTTATTTAATTTTTGTCTTCTCTGCTAAACTTCACGAGGGCAAGGATGATGTCTATTATGTTCATCTTTACATTTCCAGTGCTGCATGCAGAATCTGGTATTTATTTTTAGTGGCCAAAAATACCTATAAAATCAATAAATAAAGGTAAAGCAAACTAGGGCAAAGAAGAAACTTTGTCAGCGAAGAACCTTTGTGCAGCATGAAGTCACAAAGTGACTGAGAAGAGCCGCCATCTTGGGGCTCACTATGTGATGACTTCACTCACTATAAGAAGGATAGGAACTCTCTCATTCACAGGCAGAATGTATAAAATTTAAGCTTCTCAGGAGAACACTGAATTGTATGTGAGAAACAACAATGAAGGGGGGCTAAAGAAAGAAGAAAACAGAAATTAATTTAAAAAGAGGATGAAGAACAGAAAACAAAACCCAGTTTAACAGGGATCAGAAAGGCAGTAGCTCAGATTTGAAGCAGGAATGGGGAGCACCACTAAAGTAGCAGGCATTCTGTCTGCAAACAATACAAGACAGCCAACTGCACAATGGTAGCGTAGCTCTAGCATAGAGAAGCACGTGACAAAAGGTATTACAAACGCAGCACAGCTCTACGGTCTGGGAAGCTTTCGCTAAATATTAGTTTCAGATGGCCTCACATATGTTCAAATCCTTTGCCAGATGCAGTACATAAATCCTCTGAGTCATGGTGACAGGACTCATTGCTAATCCAGAATACTGTAGACTACAGAGCAAAATTTGGCAAACTGTGGGCCAATTTCAGCTAGAAGCCCATTTTAGTAAAGTTTTATTGGAACACAGCCACACCCAGTCATTAACTTATTTTTTATCTATGGGTGCTTTAGTGCTACAATAGAAGACTTGAGTAGTTATGATTGAGAATGTATGGCCTACAAAGCCTAAAGCATTTATTATCTATCTAGTCCTTTACAGAAAGTCTGTCAACCTTCCTGTACAATAGTCTGCATATAAGCTTTTATTAATACATAAGCAGAAGAGGAACTAAGAGTGCTTTTGAAGGCAACTTGTGATAGGTAATCCATATTTTCTCAAAAGAAAGGAAAAGGGTAGAAGCATATAAAAACTGAATTAAGTAAGTTAGAAGAACAGATAGCAATTTCTACTTAATTTAAAGACAATGATCAAGTTTTTGTGGATGCTCCATGTGTTTTATGAGATAAAGCTTCATTGAACTTCGGGGCATTGCTCTGCTTGGCAAAGCTCATGTTAAATTGGAGCACCTACATTGAGCTTTATTTTAATAAGGAAGATTAAAGAGTACCCCTGCCTTTAGATAAATACTCCATGAAAGGGCAATAGATTTGTTATGAACAAATGTGGCTGACAACCATAATAATTAATGATGATAACTGCCACCATTTATTGAGTTCCCATTACATGTCAGGTACTTACTTTAGGTATGTTACATGGTATTCATAATTTTTATAATCCCTTGGCAACATAAACATTATTATTCATATTTCCCAACTGAAGAAACAGAGGGTCAGCTAGCCTAAATAATGAAACCAACTTATGCAGTAAGTGACTATATTGGGATTTCAACCCAGTCCTGTAAGACTCCAAGGCCCATGTTCTTTTCACAAGGCCTCAGTGCTTCTTCAACCCTGTGCATTTTGTAACAGATAGTTCTAGTATTTCAAAATGAAAAAAAATTACAAGAAGTTTTTTAAGACTAAATAGCTCAACACAACAGACATTACAACATTTATTTATGAACAGATAAACAATGAGTGACTAATGTAGAAGAAAATTATTCCAGGCAAAAAAACTATGGAACAATAGTTACATTTTAGTGCCTTTTTTAAAATGTGCCTTTTTTTTTTCATGGAGAATTCATTTTTGAACACAGTTCCCTGTCAATGCTGATGGATCATTTGCCAGTTTCTGTGCTATTGAGTAAGTACTTGTAGTTTAAATAGAATAGCATCACATTAACTTCTCCTGAAATAATATTAAAAATAAAATACCTGGTGACTGGACAATTTCATTGTCCAAGAGTTTTCCAAGGGTGCATTGCATTTAACTAGTTCTCTTAGTGGAAGATCAATCAATTTAGCAAACTATAATTTGTAAAACAGGCTTAACCACTTAGGAACTACAGTGCTTGATTCAGGAAAGAGAGGCAGCCCACATTATCATCTTCCTGCTCTGTGATGTTACCTCAGCAATTCAATTTACAGATTAGGGAACTTTTAAAAAATATACACTATTATAGAAGAGATATCATAAGGAACAGGGATAACACATTATTCAGGCACTATCCACAACTTTCAATGCAATTTCAACATTAAAAGTACAATTTAAAATATCTGCTTATGTCTAGAATTTCATTAAACCTCAAACCTATAGAAAAGTTAGAAAATTCATTGCTTAGGATGTATAGACACACACACACACACACACACACACACACACACACACCAACAAAAAAACCAAAACTGTCCAATAGTCTCTCATATAAAAATACCCTTTTAAATGTCAAGGAGATAGAGATATATGGTAAAGCTGTCAAAAAGGTACTTGTATGTTTTATTACATTACCAATATAATAACTTGCATAATTGCTGAAAAGTTAAATGTCCTTGGTAAGAATCTTATTTTATGAATATTAACTGAATATGTACTATCATCTTTTTCTGAACCTAAGATGCCGTTGACTCTAAGATGCACCACTATTTAAATGCACCACTATTTTGTGTGTAACTTAGAAAAAAAATGATAAAAATAAGAATAATCCTATAATGCAATTAGCTGTTATTGATCATTTGCTATGTGTCAGGCACTATGTTTAAACACTTTACATACTTATGATATATGTATTGTTACTTTCACTTATATAAGAAAACTGAGGCTTTGGGAAATTAAGAAAATTGTTCAAGGTCTCATAGTCTGAATCAACATGTGACACAATTCCAGGAGGTGTTCTTCATATCCTAGATTATGTGAATGGTCCCACCAGCTAAGTGGTAAAACCAAGATTCAAATCCAGGGTATCCAATTCTAAAACTTACTCTATACAGATAACTCTGCTACACAGAGACTATTTTTTTTTTAATCAAAGGAATACACATTTACTTCTAATTTTTGAAATGTTAAATGACTCAACATTTCAAATACAAAAAAAAAAAAAAAAAAAAAAAAAAGGGGAGTTCCTTGGTGGTATAGTGGCTTAAGGCTTCAGCACTGGCGCTGTCAACGCTGCGGGCTGGGTTCAATTCCCAGCCAGGGAACTACCCACACACTACAAAAACAAAACAAAACAAAACAAAAAAACAACAAAAAAAACCCATTTCAAATACATAAAAGTTTGCATAATATTATAAAAGGAACCAGCCCCTTAGATTTATCATTATTTTGTCATATTTGTTTCCAGTCTTTTTTCTTCTAAAAAAATAAGAAAGCAAATAGAACTCTATATTTCTTCCCCCCTCCAGGGAGCTTACTATTCTGAAATTATATCTTTTACATCTATGTTATTATGTTTTATTAGTGTATATATGTTGATAATGAATAAAAGTGTTTATAAAATTTTCATAATTAGCATTATACTGTATTTATACTTTTGCAACTTTCTTTGTTTGCTAAATATTGAGTGTTACGGGTTTTGAGATTTATCCATGATGATAAATGTAGATCCAGTTGATTTTTAACTGCAATATAGTATTCCATAATTAATTTATCCGTTCTTCCATGGTAAGAATTTAGGTTGTTTCTACCTTTTCTGGCATCTACAAACAAGGCTGCAGTCTTTCCGGTGTACATGCATAAAGATTTCTCAAAGGTATGTACTTAGAAGTGAGACTGCTCTTCATCAACTTTACTAAAAGTTGCTAATTTGTACTCCAATTACATTCTTATCAATACTGTATAAGAGTTCCTATTTTCTTAGCAGCTTCCCAAACTTTATCGTCCTCAGGCTTGAAAACTTTGCCAATCTGGTAAGTGTAAAATGGTTTTAACTTGCATTTCCCCAATTACTAATAAGCTGAATATATTTTGTTGTCCATTAAGGTTTCCTTTTCAATGAACTGCTTGATCATATACTTTGTTCATTTTTCTACTGGCTGTATTTTTCTTTTTGATAAAGAAATTTAATAAAGATTGTAAAAGTTCTTTATAAATTCTGGACCAATATTCTGTTGGTTAGGTATGTTTCAACTACTCTCCATTAGAAAATGGCTTGTCTTTTAATTTTTGTGTTTTGTACAGTTTTATATTTTAAAGTAGTAAAAGTTACCATATTTATCATTAAGTTTTAAATATTGTTTAGAAAAATTCTCCCCATACCCCTAAAGTTATACTCCTAGAGTAATAACAATAATTATACTTATATAGTGCTTATTTATGTGCTTGGCCACATTTTAAGTGCTTTATTAATTCAGTAATTTCATAATAATCTCATGAAGTAGGTGCTATTATCTCTATTTTCCAGATGAGGAAAATGAGGCATAAGGGGGCTTCTCCTGAAAGTTTTAAAGTTTTACTTTTTGCTTTTGGGTATTTAACCAACCTGAAATTTGTTTTTGTATATGGCATAAGCTAGGAATCTAATTTTAAGTTTTTATTATGTAAGTAACAAATTATCTGTAATGCCCTCTTCATTTTATACCAAAATCTGACATATATGAGTCTGTTTCTAGGTTTTCTAGTCTATTCTATTGAATATTAGTCTTTCCCTGAGCCAATATCATACTGGTTTAAATTATTATGGTATGGATTTGGTACAGTAATTCTTCCATCCAAGTTCTATTTCTTCAAAATTGTCTTGGCTAGTTTGGGCTCTTTTAATTTTAGAAAAAAACTTGTCAAGTTCTACATAGTACTCCTGGAAGTTTATCATAAGTCCTTTTTAAAGTATGCAAATATTTCTGTTGAGTGCCACCAAAAATCAGTGTGATTAAATTAGATGAATTTCTTTGCAGTAAAAAGGAGAACAGTACAATATTAGAACCTAAAAAGGAAAACTACCACCTTAATATCCATTAACAGAGGGTCACTTAAATAAATTGTCATATAACCATATAATGGAATAACATGATAACATTAAAAAAATGAAAAAGATGTTTATAATATAAAACAGATCTCTAAGATGTTGCTAAGTAAAAAATTAAGGTACAGTATACTTGTATATGTTAACTTGATGTGAAAAGGAATATAGTAAGTGTATATTCATATTTGTTTGTATATTCATAAAGAAAGTCTAGAAAGATACACAAGAAATTAGTAACAGTGCTTCCCGAGTGTGTTGGCAGAGGTGGGGTAGGAATTAGGTCGGTAGGGCCAGGAGTGGAAGAAATGCTTTCACTGCACTCATGGTAATGGAGAATGAATATTTTTCAAATAGTAATACTTACTGGTGTGTATTCCCACATTTGTTAGCTGCCATATCTGCTTAAACTTTTATTTAAATTAATTAACAGGAAAATGTAGCAGAGAGAAAACAATCTTCTGGTATCACATAAGAACATGGAAGAAAAATAATAAATTCATATTACCTGGCACACTTATACCAGTAACTCATTAAATAATGGCTGGAGAAATTATTTAACAATCATAATAAGGAGTTGTTCTCAAAAGTACAATGAAAACTACTCCTTTACTTACCCAATTCAATACAGGTGATCCCAAGTGACCAAATATCAACTTTTCCATCATACTGTCCTTCATCCATAGCTAAGATCACTTCTGGAGCCATCCTGCCAATATAATGTACAAAACTCATGTTGCAAATTAAAAACTAAATTTACTTAATAAAGTGACGCAATGAAATAGCTGTGTTTGAAGGTATTCTGAAATTTTATTTGATGAAGATATTATTTCCTCATACAAATCATTTGGAAAAATACTATTCAAAATGTGAATAATGTACTTAGTGATTATATGAACAATACATTATTTTCAATAAATTCTGGTTTCACCATTTCCTATTAGCTTGATCTTGGGTGAGTTATCTACCCCTTCTGTTTATCAGTTTCTTCATTTGTAAATTGGAGAGAATTTTAGTTGCTCACTCAGAGAGCTTTTATAAAGGATTAATATGTATGAAACACTGAAATAAATTACTTTATGCAACATGAAAAACAATTTATATTATTATATATTTCAAAGATTACAACTTAAAAACAAACAAACACGCTATGGTAATGGATGTTACTTTGTCCATAGTGGATTTTTATTAGGAGGGCAGGAGCCGTATCAGTTTAATATGCTTTGTTCTCTATTCATGTGTGTAAAAAGTTACTTAGTAAATACTATTTGATGATGATGGGAAAAAATTCAAATAGTTTATCTTTTTAGTAGGTAAGTGATTTTCCAGGGATCTAAGTCATTCTCCAAGGTACAATGAAATTCCAATGTATCTATGAAAGGAAGGAAAGGAATCTTGAATAGAACAAGGTGAAACTAAGTCAAAATTACAAGCTAGGTAAAGTATCAGAGAACTCCACAAAGACAAAAACCTGTATTTCTTTCACTGAAAGGTAATATTTAGCCTCAATGGCTAGAGAAGGTTAAAGAAGCTACTGTCCTTGCCTGGAGACTCTGCCTCAAGAGAAAAGTTCAAAAGCAACTTTAAATGAAATCTAAAACTTGAGCTTGGACAGTGAGTTGATAATCCTGCTCAGTTTACGCACAGTGACATCAACCTAATTTGAACAATTTAAAGTCACTGGAAATCTTATACTAAGAGTGTTCTTTTTGCTAGTGAGTTTTCTATCCTTCTCTAATGCAATCTCATTTTGAGACACATGGTGAGGTGCTGTGAAAAAAAAACAAACAAACCAATGCTATGAGTCCATCTTGTTTGTATATGCATATTTTTAAAACTATGTCATGTTTTCTAATTCTACATACCAGTAAGGTGTGCCCACAAAAGAGTTGGCAGGAGAAGCCATTGAGGCAGATCCAAAATCAGCTAGTTTCACCTGACCTGGCTCTGTTAGAAGAATATTTCCTGCTTTAATATCCCTGTAGGAAAAAAATAAGAGGGTTAGAAAATTACTTTTCAATTGTGATTATGGAATAAGGTCAGAGCATGCAATTAATAAGACAAAAAGTTTCTTTTAAAAAACCTTGCTCAGATAGCCAGAAGGGGATTTAGTAATTACTGCATGTTGAAAGGGGGCCCAGATTCCTGGGTATAGTTATAGGTAGGTCATAGTAATTACACTAAAAGGTAGAGCTTTCTTCAGAGTGAGGGAATGAAAGGAGAAAAAAGGCAGACATAGCAGACAAGGAAACCTATTCAGTTGCTACACTTACAAAACCATATTCTTAAATGCTAAGTCCAGTCATCAACAATATTCCTTGGGCTGGGAAAATTGGTGCCGTTTGTAACTGCCTTTTTCTTTTTTTCTTTTCCAAATTATATGACATTTTTGGAGCCTAAACAAACCTTCAATGACTCTGTATTGACTACCTACCAATAAACCTTCGCTACACACATACCTTTTCTTTCTCGCCTGTGACCCTTTCTCTCTGCCTTTAATTGTAACTGCAACTCTAAGGCATTTGAGGGTACATGTTATATAGAAGGTGTTATTTTAAAAATAACACTGTACAGTAAAAAGAAGATCCTGAAAGATCAAAACAAACAAGGATTAGGGGTTAGAAAATTGCATTTCTATTGTATTACCACAAAGAATTGCCAAGTGGTTACTATCAAAGCTATTAGATACTTTATGCAGCAAAAAGATTTTAAAATATGATTTAAAAAAATTCATTCTTCAGTATGATAATTTAGAATGAGATGTAGATGTACTCCTTATTCTCTCTCTTTTTTTTTTTTTAAAAAAAAGGCATGTGGTGTAATGATTATTAAGAACCAAGAATTGTAAGTTGATGGGCTGTGAAAAGAGAAAGCAGAAAGAATGATGTAAACTTATGTAAAATTGAAAATGGTAATGCTCAAATACTTCCAAAATAACATATCCAAAAATCTTCCCTTGAAAATTCAGTTTTTTTTCTCATGATGACATTAGGAATTGGCAGAGAGAACTAAAAAAAAAAAAAAAGCATTATTTATTTCTCTTACAACAGAAAAATATCTTTTATCTATTATCTTCAATTATAACACTGACTTGCCTCTTAAATCAAAATAATAAAATCTGAGCCATAGTATTTATTATTAAAAAGAGCACTCTTTAGAAGTTTTTTATTGTCTTTTCAACTTCTTTTACAATATTAAAGTAGAATATAGAATAAAACATTAATGTGCAGATTAAGATAATAAAGACATAAAAAACTGAACTGTGGCTTTAACAGGAGCGGGCAAAATCATCATAAACAAGTTGGCATTCAGTAATGACACCTTGGTACTGAAGAGATACATTAATATTTTTAAAAGGTGTCAAATTTATAGAAATTATGGTTAAATTTATTTCATCATTATTTATTAGACATGGTTAGGTGCATTCTTAGTCCTTATAAATAAGCCAAAATTCATGGCAGGAATTTTGGACTGCCTATCTTGAGGAAGTTCTGTTTTCTTAGTTATTATACCAGTAACTTGTGATGACTCCTCTAATGTGACTAAAACAGAAGTAAAGGGGGAACCTATGACCTAATGGTTTCATTTCTTCTTAGCTAATTCTAAGTGCTCTCTTTTGTTTTTCAGCTACCTCAGGTCCTTTATACTTAACTCGTATTTCACCACTTCCGTAATCATTTATTAAAGTAACTGTACTAGAAGTTCTTTACTGAGAAATGCAAAGATAGGAAACATCTTTGTTTAGAAGTCAGTCGTGGGAAGTAGGTTGGAGGGAGGATAGTGAGGTTGTGGTAGAGAAAATATAAAGTAGAGGAAAGTCTTGTGTTAGGAGTTAGAAGATTTGAGTTTTCATTTTCATTATATAAATGCTGTGAAAAGTTATTCAAATCTTTCTGATCCCAGTTTCATCTGCCAGAATAAAGACAATAATACCTTCCTAAATATCTATATGAATTACCGAAACATAAAATATTTAAAAGTGGTACAACAGCATGTATTTACATAAGATTGACCTGTTATTTACAATAGGAAAGGGAAAAGAAACTCAGCTAGGAAATAAATATATGCAAGGAAGGCTAATTTTCTTTTCTTCTTGACTCAATATCAAAAGGTTCCTAGGCTCTTCTTCAAATTTCCCCTCAACACCCTGCTTGGAGAACAGAATGGAGAGAATGAAAGTCTTTGTGGATACATGGGAGAGACTAAAAAATAGGAAGTAAATTCTGGCAACTTTACTCTTTACATCCAGAAGCACCAGCAGTCTATTTGCTTCTCATAAATACTTATGCATTCTAAAAATTGGAGCATGCACTAATTTTAAAGGTTCCTTGAATAGATAATCCGGCAGCTGAAACAAAATGTAACTCATCTCTAATCTTACCTATGAATCAATGCATGAGAATGCAGGTAGGCTAGCCCCTGCAAGGCACCATGAGTAATGGCAGCAATCTCTACTTCCTGAAGTGGTTTCTTGTGAACTGAGGAAGAAAAAATAATCAGGAGTAGATGATCAGTTTTACTCCTCTTTTTATCTTATAAAGCTATACCAGACTGAATTATAGACTTTCTCAAATGATAATTTGGGAATACATTCGTCTAAATACATAGGCTATACATTATCTATCTATCTTAACATACACACACACACACACACACACACACACACACACACACATATATATATATATCATAATAGCAATAAATAATCAGATAACAGGAAAACCAAGTAATAATACAAACAAACCCTCCAAACAAAATATAATAAAGCCTGACATTCACTGTAATAAATGTTAATTTACTTGTCCATTGCAAATCAACTAGCCAGGCCCAAATTTACCAGTCCCTTCTGACATTTTAAATGCTTAGAGTGTATAGGTTACATTATTTTCCTCTGCCATAAAGCCATCTATAATTATCCCTTTAACTATAGGTTTTCATTATTTGAGAAAGCAGCTCATAAGCAATTTCTATTCCGAGATCAAGGATGATATAAGAAAGTTTTTTAAAATATAATTTTAACACACTCTCAGGTCATAATGGTATCTGCAGAGGAGAACTGGGTCAGTTAAGATATTTGAAAGGGTTAAATATTAATATAATTTGATATCATCTACTTCCCTTTTATATATAAATATAAGTTTGATGTCTTAGGCTACACTTATTACATCATATTAGCCCAACATTTTAGTAGTACCTGATCGGGATGGGCCATGAACTAAAACAAAACAGCAGGAGGGCTATTAATCACTACTCAGACAATTTTATTGACACCACAGAAATAAAGTTCGAATAGCTTATCCACACAACTCCTAAGTCTAAGTCATCATCCATTTAGTTTGCCTAAACTGCACTTTTAATATAGGTAAAACAGAAAGAAGGGGACAGTGCTTTGAATCTTACCTTCTAACAAATCAGAGGCTGAGCCTAAGCAATACTCCATCACCAACTGTAACAGATTAAAATAATAACCAGAACAATGAAGATTAATAAGAAACTATATAATAACTATATAATAACACCAACCAACCAATCAAAGAACTAAGATTACAAGAATAATAAATAATCTGACCTACCTGAACCTGAATTAAATTTTGGTCAACTGGCACTAAATGATTTTTATAACTTTTATCATTTGTTTTGTTATCTCCTACTTGGAAATGGAATTGGTTTCAGACCTTAAGGGGACTGGATATGGAAATATTCACTGTAAATAGTCAATCTGAGATTGCCAAATAATTTATTTACCATTAATTTCCATAACATCTTGTTTCAAAAGGATTTAAGGTGGTGTAAGTCACACTACAAGTGAAATTTTATAACTTGTAAAGTGGCAACTAAATACATAAGCCAGTAAAATCCATACTGGGAAATACAAGTTAAATAAAATAAACCAGTAAGTAATAAGCTCCTTATTTTCACATTTATAAGGTTCTAAACAAGAAAATATTGTTTAGAACTCAATCTAAAGATGTAGCCTGCTATGTCTCATTATGTTAGCTTGAATCCCTGAGAAATACAGGATATTTAAATTTTAACTTAAAATAATACTATAAAATACCATTGCTATTTTCTGGGTTTGACAACTTGAGAGGTTTTTTTAAAAAATGAAAATAAGAAAACTCTTTCATTATTTTTATCTTTAATTTTTTAGGCATGCCAGACTACTGATCTGTAGCCAAGGTCAGAACCATGAGTGCTCAGTGCCCAATCTCCACATACACATTCCTATAAATTATTTTGTTATTCTAAAAAACACAATATGCTCATTATAAAATACAAATTTCCTATAATCACCTAGACATAATTAATATTAATATGATTCATTTCATTAAAAAATTAATATGAAAACATAAATTTATATATTATGTACCTTGTATTACCAGAATAATTTGAGAATATGAGATATATATTAAAATATTGCATAATATAATTATATATAACATAATAATTATATATTTAACATTTAATATAATAAACACTGTACCATATAATTAAATTACTCAATATATAATTACATAACCTAATAATTATACATTATATATTCAACATATCCCATATTCTTCTAATTTATTCCAGTAATAATGCCATGTAAGGTACATAATAAATACAGTAATATATATTGTATGTAATACATTGTATAATAACCAAATTATTTATACATCTCAATTATTACATTATATATTTATATATTAAATATATAAAAATTATTCTATTACTGGAATAATTTAGAAAAAAATATGAGAAGCTTCAATGTTTAAAGTTTAGAAACTTAAAAAAAAAAATAAAGTTTAGAAACTTGATAGTTTTCAGCTTAACATTAAAAGTAAGCAGACATAAACATCAATTTTATTTCTTATTGTGAAATGAGATTCCACATAAGTAATTATTATAATGAACAGTATAATGGCCTTCTATGTGCACTATTTTTTCAGCTTTATTGAAATATAATTGACAAATAAATACTTTCTTCTTTAATCAATTTTGATGGAAACATTTCTCAATTGTATCACATACTTCTCTAATTTCTTGAACTGAGTAACTAAATATGCATATATAACTTCCTTACATTGAGTATATGGAATGTGAACATAGAACTTTAAAACCGAATGGCATGAGTATTTTTATAGTTATGTTTATATTTTTTAAATTACATATTAAACAACTCCATATTCTTGTCACAAATATTCTTTCCTCTATTATTCCATAACACAAGGGTACATGAGCTGTGACTGGTTAGTTGATCTAGACATTAAATAGCTCTAGTTGCTCTGCTTTTAAATTATTAGGTCTGCATTCTAGCTTCCACAACTTCTAGCTTCAAATTAGTCTTGTGGCTGTTCGTATGCCTGTCTCTAGCTACTCAGTTCCTAGAAGCTTCTTATAATTAGCCTATCAAATCTGCTGTAAACAGAGACCAGATGACCAAGCTTATTAGCACTCTATGTAATCTAAGAGTAAATAGGCTTCAAATAAGAGCTCAGGGGATTTTTCTGAAGACTTGAAACACATGAGATTGAGCATTTGATTTTGTAACATTTATTCTGCCTGCTCAAAATCCCTTGCTTGACTCCTTTAAGATTGGTGAGATTGTCAGAGAACTGATTTCCACATAATGAGATACTCCTCTGATTAATTTCTCCTCAGAACAGAAACAATGGCTCTAGATATCTTAAGAGTTGCTTGAACAGGAATGTTTATGTTTAAATATACTGTTAGTCTATCTGGAAACAAAATTTCCATTCCCTAACTGGAGATCATATACAGGAAAGGACTTGGAATGCGGTAAGCACTCAATAAATGACAGTTTAATTGGACTTTAAATTGGAATGTGCAATCTGATAAAGTACAAAGTATAACATTTTCATGTCCTAAACAGTGCCTAAGGTGCCAACCTAAAAACAGAAACACAATCATGTAAAAATACACTTTGAGATAAAGTAGAACAAAAGACTGTTTCATTTTAATTATTGCTAGGCCCTGTTTAGTGAAACTTAGACAGGGATGGTAATACCAAGTACAATCCCAAACTGTGGGGGAACTGGAATGAGGAATGAAGAACATCAAAGATAAAAATGCTAGGATGAGAATAGAAGACCATGCCCTTTACTTTTATAAATAAATCATTATAAAATGATGTTAACTTTTCACTATTTATTCATTGAGTGTTTATAGCATGGAATTTCCCCTAAGTTAGATATATCATTCTTATGGAATGTATACTGTATGGCACACTCTGAGGTATTTACAAAAGTTAAATACTGATAACAAAAGTCAAATGGAACAGAAATGGGACTGATAATTTTATAGATCAAAGAGATAACAGAAAAAATAGAAAAAAAATTTTAATAGAAAAAGAAAGACAACAGAGGTCCTCTGACTTACCCAAGCAGTGTGCTCTTTCAAGTAACAACCTTTGTACTCAATGGTATTAGGATGTTTCAACTGTCGTAAAAATTTGACTTCCTTAAGAATATCTTGCCATTTCTATTGAAGTCAGAAAGAAATGTTATCATTTTTAAACTGAAAATAGTATTTTATTATCAAATACATATACATAATGTTCTTTTTATTTTTTAAATGGACGAACGAAATGAGAAACTATTTAAGCTTGTTATTTCTTCAGTTTGAGTACATATAAATGTAAATTTATCACCAAACATATTATAATATATCCCATGATACTAACCCATGTTCTATTCCACAAAATAGTGATTGAGCTAGAATCTTAAGAATGTTTACTGTATACTCCACAAGAAGGAAAAAAGAATCATGATAAAGAAATGTTTAAAGAACTGTTTTTCTTGTCCATTTCATATTAACTTGCTTATGTTAGTTTAGGCATACAGTTATCTTCTTACCTCATGTGTTTGCTTCCCACTATAGGACATTTTCTTAACTGCCACGACCTCATTGGTGTGAGCATTTGTGGCCTGTGTTCAGAGAGTAGGAAAAAAAATGAAAAAGAATGAATAATGTTTCTGCCAGTATAACTTAAATATTTGACCAGAGACTTTAAATAATATTCTCACACTTCGTTATTACAGCTTAAAGCTATTTCAACTTCTGATAGGCTAGACATTTCCACCCCACTTTAAGGAATAGCTTCTCTTTATCCCTTTCTATATACATGTGAAGATTGTACTATAAAAAAAGTTTAAGGGTTTAACAAAATTTATCCAATCAAACAAAAACAAGTCATATTTCCAAAATATCCATACTAGCCTCACCATGTAGAATGTCCATCAATAGAAAATCAATTAAATAAATATGGTATAATCATTTAATGAAATAATCATTAAAAGAATGAGGTTATATATATAGGGTGCCAAAAAATGTATACACATTTTAAGAGATGTTATCTACGTATTACATAAATACTGACAGTAATCACTTTGAGCACCTCTTGTTATTGCAGAAGTCAAACGTGACTGGTATTTATCTTTTGTTATTAGTATATATTGAGTATAACAATTTTAATACAGTTTTTTTTCCTTGCTTAATATGTGTATACATTTTTTTGGAACCCTCTGTGTGTGTGTGTATGTGTGTGTGTGTGTGTGTGTGTGTATAGTACTATGGAAAGATGTCAAAATACTATGACAAAAAACAATCTGTATGGCATGATCTTATTTTTGCAAAATAATAATGTATGTGTAGAAAAAGATATGAAAGAATTTATTCCAGAATATGTATCAGTGATGATCCCTAGAACAGTGCTGTATGACTAAACTTTCTGTGATGACAGAATTGTTCTGTATCTACATCATATTTGGTAGCATGTGAAATGTGGCTCATGTTACTAAGGAAATTTAATTATTTTTAAAGAAAATTTAATTTTAACTAACAAATTGAAAGAGTGGCTACTGAATGGAAAAGTACAGCAGAATATTAATCTGAAAACTTTCACTTTCGACATTACTTACATTTTATAAGAATGTATTACATAATACACACATTTGCATGTGTGTAGTCACCTATAAAATATTATTTGTCTCATAATTATCTCGATGCATCTTTTCCAAACCCAAAATATAACAGTTCATTGAAGGCACACTTGAAAACCACAAATAACTTAAGTAATATTGATTTCTTTCCAATTTATTTAAGATATTTAAAACTAGATAATTTTCTAAAAATTTTCAGAAAAATAAATATATGACATTAAAAGATGATCTAATTCTGATTTTCTTTTAATAATGAAGCTCTGCATCATACCCTCGATGTAACTAAGCTATTTTGGTCCCAGAATATTATTATTATTGTAGACCAATGAAGCTACAACAGTGATTCTGATTTTAAAAATTGGGCACACACTGATAAAATCAGATCACCAGTACTAAAGAAAGATGCATAATCATTTCCTTAAATATACTGAATTAAGCTCCTCAGATATAACAATGGTTTCCTTCTGATTTAAAAAAGTTTAAATTCTAACAATAAACAATAACTTGCTAATGTAAAATGAATTCAACCTCAGATTCCTACTTAATGCCAAAATGCAGAGAAAATGAACACATGTTAAAACAATTTTTTTTACATGTACTTAGGCAAAAGTACCTATTATAAAAACAAGGTATCCACTAGCTATAGTTTTCTAATCAGCAGGACTCTATATTTTTAGATATTTTATTCATTTAGAAGGTACACTGATTTGTTAAAACTAAAAATCTCTCACACTTTGCTGGCTTTTAAAATTTAACATTAATATTGTGTTTATATGACCACTTTATATCAACAAAGATAATCAATGTAAATTCAGTAGTACAATAAAGGTTAGAGAAACTGTGTTTAAAAAGGTGATATTTTGGGCATGAATCTATGTACTATGCAGTTTAAAGAGCCTGGGAAAGGTTTATGAATTGTTCAAGTGATGAGGAATTTTAACTTATAGTTGGGTTTTTAAAAAACAAACCCTAATCTTTATAAAAAGAAAGAAAAGGGCCACACAAATGGAATCGGAGAGCATTATCTAATTACTTATTAAGGTTACCTATAATCAATGCTGACTTGGAACTAGAGACTGGAAAAAAGATCCACGCTAAAATTAAAATATATTTCTTTATATCTACGAAGTAATCATTACTTAGATATTAGTATTTTTGCTTATAGAACCTATGTACTGGGGTAGAGATTTGAAATTTGAAAAATATTTCCATGTTAATGTTTTTACAAATGTGATATTTTAAATGCAATTTTATACTGGTTTAAATTTAGAACTGAAACTGAAATTAAAAAAAAAAAATCAATGTTTTAGTAAAGAGAAAAGAGACTGAGGTTTCAGCATTTCAGTGCTTCATACCATATTATAAATTACTATAACCTCTAAACATTTTAAGTTTTATTCTTGACACTTAAATTCATACTTAACACTTCTAATCAAAGTTCACAGTAACTTAAAGCAAGATTATTGATTTAAAAAATACTTGAGAATTTACTATGTGTTCTGATATTTTATTAACTATTTTCCAGCTACATTTAGATTACTGTCAATATTTTTCTAGTGTATAAAGAAATGTAGAAATTAAACATAAGCTTTTATTTTGCCCTAGTTATTAAGCTTCAACTAAAAGTTAAAGGTAATTATATAAGAAGAACAGAAATAAATTATTTGCTTTAGATGGATTAAAAATTATATGCTGAGTTCAACAAGGCGACACTGGAAACATAAAAACATTATAAATGTGTTTAAAAATAAACATGCTCAGCCCTTTTTTATTTTTCTTTAACAGAGTTTCTTACTATCTCATTTATTAATGTTGCTAATTTCTGAATATTTCTGTAAGTCCAAACACAGATATTTCATCAAGTTAATAGTTTCAATTTTGTCTGAATATAATATATACCCTCAGCTGACTGATTCTACAAGAAATATGCAGGCATACAATTCACTTCAAACATATTTTCTGGCATCATTCTGCGTAAAAGCTATAAACTATTAAGAGTCTAACAGAATTATAGTGTTTAGGTACAAAAATGTGGGTCGTTAGACTCTGGTCTTCGTGGTCACTAGCACGAGTATGACTCATGAAAAGTATTAATTAGCAGAACCGGGTTCTCTGCGTTCTTTATAATTCATTCCAAGACATAATTTATTAGGTGTTCAAAATTTGTCAGGTATTTGACAAGTGCTGGGGATAGAACTGTGAGTAAATATGCTCAGTACCTACTCTCTAGGACAGACAGTAACAAAAAAAAAATCACAACAAACTAATGTAAAACTACCACTGTGACATGTGGTATATATATGTGTATATATATATATACACACGCGCGCACGCATACTACACACACACGTATACAATATAAAAAGGGGTATGCATTGCTTTGTAAAGCAAAAAAAAAAAAAAAAAGGGGGGGGGATGTGACTTAGCTCAGGCAAGGCTGCCCTGATGAAATGAGGTTTTGGCTGAGAGCTAAAGGATGAAGAGGAGTTCAGGTGAAGAAGAAAGGGGAAAACATTTCAGAGAAAAGTTTATATAAAGATCCTATGATAGATGATCCAGAGAAAGCTATTCTATTACAGCTGGAGCAACAAGAATGGGAGGGATTACAGTTCAGGCATAGATAGGAATACATTATGAAGGACATTTTAGGCTGGCTACAGTAAAGATTTTGATCTTAGCCTAAGAACAGAGGAGAGCCCCTGAAGACTTTATAGCAGCGGTTCTCAACCTGTGGGTCGCAACCCCTTTGTGAGTCGAATGACCCCTTTACAGGGGTCGCCTAAGACCATCGGCAAACACATATTTCCAATGGTCTTAGGAACCCAGACACTGCTCCTCTATCTGTCCCCAGGCGGGTCCGCCCACATGCAGATACGCCCACATAGGAGTACCGGGCGTGATGAGATGATCGCGCCAACCCCATCACATACATCCCATACAAATACAGGTGTATGTGACAGGATTGGCTCCATAATGTACTTATGTGGACCAGTCACATATGTGTAGAGAGCAGCTACCAATAATTTTATGGTTGGGGGTCACTACAACATGAGGAACTGTATTAAAGGGTCACAGCATTAGGAAGGTTGAGAACCACTGCTTTATAGTGAAAAGGTGATGTGATCACATTTACTCCCAACCTACTTTCCACAAGCTCACTGTGGTGTGGACAACAGCCTGGAGAGAGACCAGAGTGGATGCACAGAGATCAGTTAGGATGCTACTGCAGTTTCCTAAGTAAGAAAGGGCAGTCTTCTTAGTTATAATGGTATGAGTAACAAGAGAAAGAATCTATTAGCAGGGAGGCATGAGCAACATAAATATTATTTTGGTCAGGGAGAAAAATCTATTTTTAAGATACTATCTATATGACTACTCTAGATAAAAGGTTAAAGTTTTTGTACGTTTTATAGTACAATGTCAGTTAATTCCCCTTAATCTGTTTTTTAGTGCCTTATAGGCTCATATGGACCTGTACTACTTACTTTTTATACAGGCAATATATGAGTATAGTTAATGACCAACTATATCTCAATTTTAAAGACACCAAGGTATCCTTCTGGTTTTTCCAGTCTATCATTACCCACAAATAATACATATTTAGTGCCTACTGTATTCAGGGCACTGCACGAGCCTTTTGAGTTGTAAAGAAGTATTAGAAAATGTGCTCATTTCCAAAAGGCATACACCCTAGCTAAATAAAGAGAAAGGCCTTAGCCCCAAAAGCAAGTAAGTCATTAGGTCTTCTGCAGCCTACTACAAAGTAGGTTTGATTTTTCCTCTAGTACAAATGGTTTGCTAGTAAGTTTCAAAGCATGCTTGGTTTACTGCAGTCATTCAAAAGAGAACTTTTGGAGAGGTCTGGCCATTTTTTAAAATAGAAAAGTCAAATAGAGATTGGAACTACCCTCCAACTCGGGCCAAGAGAGATTGAGAGGATAAATTACTTATAAAGCAATAGAAGAGAATAAAGAAGAGATGACTGAAGAATATATCCCTGAGCAAAACAAACAGGTCACAATCAAATACATACAGAATGTTTCCATTTTAAATAAGTTCAAAATTAGGCAAAACCAAATGATATTGTTAGGGGTACAGAAGTAAATGGGTTACATATAAAGAAAAACAAGAAAATAATCACCATAAAATTGAGGATAGTGGATTGTCCTAACATGAGAGGGGCTTCTAGGGTACTGGCAATATTATATTTCCTGGGATAATAAAGGGATATTTACCTTTTAATAATTATGTATTAGGCATACTTCTGTATGTGTATTTGTAATTTAAAATTCCTTTTTAATAAAAGTTTCTCTGAGAAAGAGAAAGACAGGACTTTGGGGCTTAAAAACTATTTCGAGCCCAAAGACTAACATGGGAGTGTTAACTAGAAAATTAGTACCCTCTTCAGCCATGGGAGGTTACTTAATAATAAAATGTACTTGAATTGGAGCCAAGTATTAGATGCAGGCAAGGGAGAAATGGCAGTAGTGTTGAGCACAGACATGAAGGGATGAGAAAGATGAGAGAAAACTCAGGCTGAAGACTTGGCTAGAAACAAAAGGATGAGCTAAAGATGCAATTAATAAAATCTCACTTGGAAAGACAATTAAGATAAGCCCTATTCAGATGGCCAAATACAAAGGACCACTTAAAAGGAAAAGTCACATACTGTTTAAGGAAAAAAAATTATTTGGTAACTGGTTTGGAGGAGAAACAGATAATAATTAATACTTACGCATTACTTGCTTTAATGGACTCTTAGAGAAGTGTGTTATTTTGATAAAGCAAAGTTTATCAAAGTTGAAGTTTATATAAATAAATTAAAAAACTGTATTTTATGTAATGAATTTCAGGTGAATGAGCTATGTTAACAATTCAGTCATTTCTCATTCTTCTCATCAGAAGATAATCACATTCTTGGAATTCAAACTGACTCTGGGTGCCTAAGCCTTGTACCCCTTAACCAAAAATACTGATTTGAAGTGACTGTTATTAAAAATCTTTGTCAGTCCATCTGTCTGAGTAGCCATCCATTTGTCCATCCATTCATGTACCTACCTATCCATCTACCATTTATTGAGTTCCTACTATTATCAGACATTATACTAGTTAATGAGGATACAGAAATGAACAACACAGACATAACCCCTGTCCTCATGGAGCTTATTATTTAGGGAAAGGGATATAGATGAATAAAAAAAAACCTCACAAATAATTATTTAATTACAACTGTGGTAAATGCAACGAAGTACAAACACAGGATGTTACGAGATCACAAAGAAAGTCTTAATAGTGCTGAAGGGTTGAACAGGAAAGGCTATACTGTGGACATAACACTTAAGCTGAAATCTGTAGAGATGCAATGTGCAGAGTTTTCTAGGTAGGAGGAATAATTGCAGGAAAATGCTTGATCTATAATGGAAATATATCGGGCTCAACTTCAAGCTTGTAACTTTTTTTTCACTATCTTGATAGCAGAGTCAGTTAATATAAATACCATTGATGTGAATAATGCCTAGAATTCTGGGACTGGCTTTTCAGCAATTACTGTTTGCCTCTACTGTAGATATCACCTAATTTGTAGAATAAACATTAAAGCCAAATATATTTTACAAGTAATAGGATGTGTAGAAGTTAAACTTCTTTAATCTGATCTATCTAAATGATTTTTTTCAATTACTTACAAAATAAACTGCTCCAAAACTTCCATGTCCAATTTCATGCAAACCAATAAAAAGTTCTTCAGGATCGTCTCTGTAGAACAGATCAGCAATCTCTGGGTCCTTTGGCACCCCTTTAGGCATGATGAACGACCAGTATTTGCAAACGTTTTGCTTTTGATATCGCAGTCAGCTTTATCTCTCATTGACAAATTCTTTTTTGCGGGGGTGGGGGGTGGGGGTGGCGGAGGTGGTGGTAAATTTTTAGTACCTATAGAAAAATAAGGTTTGAAATTAACTTATTTCTAACACATTTTGTTTGGTGGCAATACAAATTGATATTAAAAAGCATCTTGGTCTTACAATTTAATAATAAAAAGAAAAATAACCCAAAAGACAAATAGGCAAAGAATTTGAATAGACATTTCTTCCAAGATATGCAGGTGGCCATTAACACATGAAAAAATTGCTCCACATTATTAGTCATTAGAGAGGTAAAATTAAAACCACAATGAGATACCATTTCATACTCACTAGGATGGCTATTATCAAAAAGTCAGGATAATAAGTATTGGTAGAGATGTGGAGAAATTGAAATGCACCAACACTGATGGTGGGAATATAAAACATCTTTGAGAAATGAAGGAATAATAAAGCCTTTTAGACATCAAAAGCTGAAAGAATTCATGACGTGACCACCTGCAGTACCAGAAATGCTAAAGAAATATTTTAGACGTAAGGAAAATGATCCCAGCTGTAAATACAGATTGACACAAAACAATGACAATCACCAAAAGTGGTAACTACTTGGATAAATATGTAAAACTTTTCCCCATTATTTAAATTTCTTTAAAATATAACTGATTTTACACAAAAATAACAACAATATAGTGTGAGATTTAAAACATATGTAGAAGTAAAAGGTATGACAACACAAAGTCTGGGAGGAGAGAAATTGAAGCACAGTGTCATAAAGTTGTTATGTTATAAGTGAAATGGTATAATATCACTTGACTATGGACTGTATATGTTACAAAAATATATGTGAATATATAAATATATATGGCTACATATACACACTTTAAATATAAAGATAAGTAAGTCAAAATGATGGGAAAAGACAAAGCACTAATCAAAAGAAAGCTGGGCTGGCTATATTAATATCAGATAAAGCACATTTAAAACCAAAGAATAGGAAGAAGGTTATTTCATAATGAAAAAGGGACCCTACTCATCAAGAGAACATAACCATCCTAAATGTTTATGCACCTAATAACAGAGCTTCAAAATAGTGATTGAAACTGATTTAACTTCAAGGAGAAATAGACAAATTCATAATAATAGTTGGAGGTTTCACTACTGTTTTCTCAATAATTGACAGAACTAGTAAACAGAAAATCAGTAAGAATGCAAAATGATTAAACAACATTATCAACTAACTTGAATGCTGACATTTACAAAACACTCTATCCAAAAACCTCATTAGACATATTCTTTTCAAGTGTGCACAGACCATTTACCAAGATAGATCATATTCAGGCCAACAATCAAGGTGTAATGAAGTAAAAGGATTTAAGCCATACTATGTATATTTTCTGAGCAAGTGGAATTAAATTAAAGGTACTGAGATGATGGAGACAGACAGATTCAAACTGCACTGTTTCTAGACATAGACAGGGATCAACTTTGTGATGCTGGCAGATCCTAGGCAAGCTGGAATAGATTGTCTTCTCTGTAAGATTTATGAGATTTACTCAGACTTTGCCCTCAAGAACCCAGTTTACTTTTTGGAAATGTTCATCAGGTGAAAACTGTTTGACCAGAACCTGAAGTTAGCCCTGGAGGAGGCAAAAGGGCTGGGACTTTTGCACCTGGGTCATAGGCTGAACCTGCAATGGAATCTCCAAATTCTAAGAGACCCTGAAGCAGGGGCTCTGCTGTATCCACTGTGCATCATCTTTGTTAGTGTACTTAAAAATGAGAGGCTTCTGATCTGTGAGCCTTAATACCATGCTTTCTTCCCTTCTGTCATGGTCCTACTTTCCAACTCAATACAGATTTATTTATGGAAGAGGTAGGCCTATAATTGCTGTAATGAACACTCCTTTGATTTCCTATTTGTCAACAACAGAAAAATATCTGAAAAATCCCCAAATATATGGAAACTAACACACTTGTAAATTAAGCCAAGTGTCACAAAATCAATCTAACAAGAATTAGAAAATACTTTTATCTTAATTAAAATGAAAGCACAACAAATTAAAATTTATGGGATGCTGCTAAAGTAGTACTCACAGGGAAAGCTATAGCATTAAACTCCTGTTTTAGAAAAGAAAGAAGATCTCAAACCAATAACCTTGGCTTCAACTATTAAAAAACTAGAATAAAAGTGCAAATTAAGCACAAAGTAAGCAGAGAAAGGAAATAATACAGAATAAAGCATAAATCAGTGAAACAGAAAACAGAAAAACAAAAGAAAAAATCAATAAAAAGCAAAGTTGATTTTTTTTGAGAAACATAAGCAAATTTATAAACCGCAGAATAATGAGGAAAAAAGTCAAAAGACATAATTACCAAAAGCAAGAATGAGAGAGCTGACATTAATAGATGTTATAGATTTTATAGATACCAGAAGGATAGTCAGGGATTACTATGAGCAACATTATGGAAGTAAATTCCACAACTTTGATCAAATAGACAAATTCTTTGAAAGACACAAACCACCAAAGTTTACTCCAGAGGAATAGATAACCCAAATACCTCTACAGCTATTAAAATAATCAAAACTGTAATTTAAAATCTTCCTACAAGGAAAACTCCAGGCTCAAATGGCTTCACTGGTAAGTTCTACTAAACACCTAAACAACATACAATACTAATTCTACATATCTCTTTCAGAAAAGGAAAAAGAGAAAGAAATACTTCCTCAAACTCATTCTATGAGCCTTGCATTACCCTGATATAAAAGTCATATAAAAATGTTAAAGGAAAGACAACAGATCAAAATTCTTTATGAATATTAATGCAAAAATTCATTACAAAGTTTTAACAAATAAAATACAATGCTACATAAAATAGATAATGCATCATGACTAAGGGGGCTTATCCCAGGAATGCAAGGTTGTTTTAACCTTAAAAATCAATTAATGTCACTTGCCATATCAACAATCTAAAACAAAAGCCAATGATCACCTCTAAAGATACAGAAAAAGAATTTGACAAAATCTAAAATTAATTCCTGATAAAAACTCGCAGCCAATAGGAATAGTAGGTAACATCCCCAACCTGATAAAGGGAATTCATGAAACAGCTAATGTCAAATGTAATGGTAAAAGACAAAATGGTTTCTTCCTAAGATCAGGAATAAGGCAAGGATGTCTGCTCTCAACATTTCAACATTGTGCTGGATGCTCTTTAAGTGCAATAAGGCAAGAAAAAAAGAAATAAAATGCAACGAGAATGAAAAACAAAAAATGAAAAACGAGTAAGACTTATTGAGAAACAACAACATAATCAACTAAGTAGAAAATTCAATGGAATCTTCCAAAAGTTACTAGAACTAATAAGTGAGTTTATTAAAGTTGCAGAATACAAGATCAATATATAAAATTCCATTACATTTCTATATAGGAACAAATGGAAATAAAAAAAATTAAATATCACAACATAAAAATATGAAATATTTAGGGATAAATATGCTAAAGGATGTGAAAGAACTGTACATTGAAAGCTACAAAATAATGGGTAATATAATTAAAGATATAATGAAGAGATATATACTGTTATAAGTCAGAAGAGTCAATACTGAGCTCTCTTTAGAAATAGAAATTAAGAAGCTGATTGTAAAATTCATATGAAAATGCAGAGGACCTAGGATAACCAAAACAACTTTGAAAAAGGAAGACAGGGGGTTCCCTGGTGGTCTAGTAGCTAGGATTCCACGCTCTCACCACCATGGCCTGGGTTGACTTACCAGCCAGAGAACCAACCAAAAAAAAAAAAGAAAAGAAAAGAAAAAAGAAGACAAATTTGGAGTGGCAACATAACTATTTTCAAGATTCATCAAGGCTACAGTTATCAAGGCAGTGTGATATTGTTGTATATAGAGAGAAATATATCAATGCAACAGAATAAGAAGTCTAGAAATAGACCCACACATTTATGGACAAATGAATTTTGATAAAGTGCAAAGGCAATTCAGTAGAGAAAAGTCTTCACCATATAGTGCTAGAACAATTGCATATAAATATACAAAAACAAAAGATCTGTGATTCATACTGACACCATATACAAAAATTAATTCCAAGTGGATTATAAAACTAAATATGAAACCTACAACTAAAAAAATTCTTGAAGGAAACACAGAAGAAAATCTTTGTGAACTTGGGTTAGGCACAGAGTTCTTAGATATTAAAAAAAAAAGCACAATCCATAAAAAAAATCAGACTTCATCAAGTTTAAATACATATACTTTTGAAAGACTACTAAGAGAATGAAAAGACAAGAAACATATTAAGAGAAAATCTTTGCAAAACCTATCTCATAATGGACATATGCAGAAAATATAAAGAATTCTCAAAACTCAATAAAATGAACAACCCAGTTTTAAAAATGGGAGAAAGATTAGAACAGACACTTCACAAGGAAGATATTAACATATGTATGGCAAATAACAACAAATAAAGATATCATAATATCACTATTCATCAGGAAGACACGAATTAAAACCCCAATGAGATACTACCACATGCCTATTAGAATGGCTAACATTAAAAAGACTGACCATAGCAGGTGGTGGCAAGGATATAAAGTAACTGGATCTCTCATACGTTGCTGGCAAGAAATGTAAAAATGATCCACACTTTGGAAAACAGTTCGACAATTTCTTAAATAAACATACATCTACCATATGAGGTAGCCATTCCACTCTTAGTATTTACCCAAGAAAAATGAAAGCATAAGACCATACCAAGCCCTGTACACAATTGTGCACAGCAGGTTTATTTTTAACAGCCCAAACTGGAAAGAACCCAAATGTCCATCAACAGATGAATGGATAAACAATATGTGGTAAATGCAAACAATGGAATGGAACTCAGCAATAAAATGAACTATTGATGTATGCTACAACATGGATGAGTTTCAAAATAATTATGTTGAATGAAAGAAGCCAGACCAAAAAAAAAAAAAAAAAGAGCACATACTTTATAATTTCATTTATATAAAAGTCTAGGAAATGCAAGTTAACCCAACATGGCAGAAAGCACATCGTGGTTGCATGGGGATAGGGTAGAGGTAAGAAGGGATTAAAAAGGAGCACAAAAAAGCTTTTGGGAGTGATGGATATGATGATGGTTTCACATGTTTGTGTCTGTGGGAAAACATTATGTTCTTTAAATACGTTTAGAATATTGTATGCCAGTGATATATCAATGAGGTTGTTCTAAAAAGATGCAGTTAAAAAAAATGAAAGACAAAGTGGGAATAATTCTTGTAAAATATTTGCCAGTTAAAGTTATTCTTAATATCAGGGAGGTGAACACATACATATACATACATCTACTCACATACTCAAAGGACATAAACAGAAAATGACATGAAACATAATTTCACTAGTACTCAAAGAAGTAAAAGCAAATAAAATAATTAGATATGTCATTTCACCCACCCAATTGATGAAGTAATACAGAAAAGACACATTTATCTAGTAAGGGCATATGATACCTAGCTGGAAAAAAAAAGGGTACATTCTGACCCAGTAATATCCTCCTAAGAACTTATACAAGGCAGTTTCTTTTTTGTTTTGTTTTAGTAAAATGGGCGATAGAAGGTAGAGCATAGGAGAAATTTGACTAAAGATGGGAAATAGGGCCTTTTTCACCTGCAAATTTGCATTTCTTTGCAAGCTCATGTTTTATCTAATGTTGGTGTTAGGACTTCTGACAATTTAAAAATTTTCCTTTTTGCTTATTTGTATTACTACAAGAAAATAATGGCAATTTATTATTTCCAGAAAATAATTTTATAACAGGAATCGAGAAACTTTAGTTCATTTCTTTCAACCAACTACTTCTCTATATTGTAAGCTACAACTGAGAATAAAGATCTATAAGGAAATAATTTGAGACTAAAAAAATTTTATAAAACAATATTCTATCCCCATTTCATTAATATTTTTACTTTCCCTCTTAATGTGTTTTCTTACAAATAAAAGAAAAATTAATTGTAGAAAAGCCAGACTGTACAAATTTGTCTATCTTTTATAGGAGAAAGCTAAGTAAATCATGGATCTACAGACAATACCTTTTTGTATATGGCACAAAATATATAGTATTGCTTGAATTCATTTTAGCAGCAATCTTTTTTCCTCTTTTGTAACTTTGGTCTTTTGTATTTATGGTGCACCTATGGAAAGATAAGAAAAAAATATATAATTATAGGGGCAAAATTAAAGCAGAAATAATTGATAACCTGGTAGTTTTAAATATGTACAAATATACTATTACAGACTTTAAATTTTATCTTCCTCTGTTGGCAAATGACAAATATAAAAGGAAAAATTTTCATAGGTGAGACACAGGCTACTTTTTCACAAGAAATACCAGGGAAACAAATGTGTCATTAGATTTTGGAATCTATATTGAGGCTTCCACTGGCTTCCTTGAATCCAGGGAAACTCAATAGCAGCTACCAGTAGACAGGACTAATCTGACAGCACACAGTGATGCTACTGATTGTCTGTCAGTAAGGCTTATATTTTGAATTGCTTTTCCAATAGTCATGATGACTTACATTGACTCATCGATCTTCCCCTTCCCAGGCTCTCCTATAACCAATCTCCCACATTTTGGGAGTAATGATTATTCTTTATTATCTATTAAAGATGTACATGCCCAATACATAAAATCTGGTAAATATATACTACTATGAAAAAAATTCATAATCCTACCCAGGACAAACTCCATTAAAAATGTGACATACTTTTCTCCATGCACATATTTATTTCTTCATGCCCATATTTATTTCATCATACAGCTGAGATCACATTTATACATATAGTTTCACAGTCCATCTCCTATCTACCTTTAACATTATAAGCATTTCACGATGTTATCAAACACTATTCATAAAGATCATTTAATGACTACTTAACGTATATCTTATGAAAGAGCCACAATTCATTCACAAACATTTCTCCACAGTTTGAAAGCAAAGCTGTATTCAACCCTTTGTTGAACTATTAAAATTATTGTGTTTTGAAGATCACTGTATATTATCCATCTATGTTTTAGGGCTTTCTTTCTTTTTTCTTTTTTTTTTTTTAGTTGGTTCCCTGATCAGGAAGCCATGGCAGTGAGAGCGCTGAAATCGAGCCACTAGACCACCAGGGAACCCTGCCTAGGGCTTTCTGTAGAATGTATTTCTCAAAGGAGAGTTGTTGGATCAAAGAATATTACAATTAAATACTTCTAATATGCATACTGAAATAATTTTTAAGGTGCTTTACTAGCTTTGGAGATGAAGGCCTTACGAGGGTAGAGGGGAGACTAGGAAAAAAGGTATTAACCTCCATTTTCACATTTTTCCTGCTGAGGGTATTCCAAACTCCACTCATGTCAATACTTACAAACTAATAGTCTTCATTATTTCAGTTATTCCCTCTGATTGTATGGCTGTGAAATGCTTTAGATTAATTGGTACCTAAAACTTGCCGGCAGCATCACATTTTACCTAACCACCAACTAATCAATAACTGTAATGTTTGCATGTCTACCCTGTTAATCTAATCAGATTATAGCTTCAATAAACTAAAATATCCCTCATGATATTATATGAACACTAGTTATAAAATGTCTAAGAAAGTAGTTTTAAATAAGACATTTACTAAATCCTGATGTCCTGACTAATATCAAATATGAGACTTTTGTTCATAGAAAATATTCTCATGGTATGAACATGCATACTGAGTATTTGTCTTCTCTCTAATCTGTTTTTACATCATTTTCTTAAGATAGGTACTCTCTCCATCTTCAGTTGCACAGCTCTATAAATGTTCTAAAACTCAGTTTTATTATTTCTTTCCTGCTAGAATACCTGTACTGACAATTAAGTTTGTGAACTTGCCACCATACACTTACATTGGCAGCTCTGTACAAACAACTTGGTAAGGTTTCAGAACCTTGGTATATTTGTCTCACAACTGTGTTCATGTCGACATGTGGTGGTGTCTTGCTGAGTGGCATTCATTATTGTTGTTGGGTGTTTTTGTGTGCCACTGGAAGAATGTCAGAGCTTGAATCAGGGCAACAAACATTAAATTTCTTGTTAAATTTGGCAAGAGTGCAAGTGAAATCAGGGACATGTTAGTCCACCTTTATGGGGATAATGCCATGAAGAAAAAGGTAGTGGGCAAATGGGTTAAACATTTTTCTGAGGGGAGCAAATGCGTCACTGATGAAGAGAGGTCAGCGTGGCCAGTAACAAGCAGAACTAACTAAAACACTGCAAAAATTCATCAAATTGTGTGTCAACATCATCAGCTGACTGTGAGAAGCATAGCATACCAAGCAAATGTTGATAGAGAAACAGTTAGGAAAATCTTAACTGAAAATCTTGGCATGAGAAAGGGGTGTGTAAATATCATCCCAAAGGAGCTCATTGATGAACAAAAGCAAAGAAGAGTCAAAGTTTGCCAAGACCTGTTGGAGAGGCAAGACGATGTTTTGGGTCATGTTATCACTGGATATGACACATCGGTGTATCAATATGACCCTGAAACAAAGTGTCAAAGTGCACAATGGAAGTCAGCCAGTACTCCATGACCAAAAATGTTCTATCAGTCTAAATCAAGAGCCAAAATGGTGTTGCTAACCTTTCTTGATATCATTATGAATTTGTACCAACTGGACAAACAGTCAACCAAGTTTACTATTTGGAAGTGCTGAAAAGGCTGCTTGAAAAAGTTGGATGAAAACAACCTGAACTTTTTGCCATCAACTCATGGCTCTTGCACCACGACAATGGATAAGCTCACATGGCACTGTCTGTGAGGGAGTTTTTAGCCAGTAAACAAATAACTGTATTGGAACACCCTCTGTACTCACCTGATCTGGCCCCCAATGACTGTTTGCTTTACCTGAAGATAAAGGAAACATTGAAAGGAAGACATTTTTTATGACGTTCAGGACATCAAGGGTCATATGACGACAGCTCTGATAGTCATTCCAGAAAAAGAGTTCCAAAATTGCTTTGAAGGGTGGACTAGGCACTGGCATGGGTACATAGCTTTCAAAGGTGACCATAGTGATATTCAGGAATGAGGTATTCAGCACTTTTTCTAGGATGAGTTTGCAAACATAATTGTCAGACCTGTACATGCTAATGAAACTGAAATTTATCCATTAAACCTAAAGAATGGTCTGTTTTTTTCTATTTCACCACCTCCCTTCTTTCTTTATAAATCTCTGGGATTCCATAAAACTGTCTTTTCTTGTTTTTCCAAATATTCCTCCTATAATTCTTCTTTTCTCTGGTTTCTATGTAAATGTTTTCTTCTAAGTATTTGCCTGAAGCCCTCTGTGTGACTGTAAGCGACTATCCTTTTTCTGTCCATTTAAGGGTTTCATGTAACATGGCACTAGACAATGCTAACCTCCACTCTAAACCCCAGTGCTCTATTTTCAAATGTCTATTTGGCTTCTTCCCTAAATGGTTCATATACACCTCACATTAACTTTGATTCTTCCCTTCTTCTTGTCCCAATTAATTCACAATTCTGCTTCACATACATCTTTTTATGTTCTTCACTTTCCATTTCTGTTAGCATTCATTATGTGTTTTCTCTGTTTCTGAACTCTTTCAGCCTTTAAGTCTGTCTTTTCTAGAATTCATCTTAAAAACACTATTACCATAATCATCTTTCTGAAACAGTTTGGATAACATCATATCTCTGCTCAAAATCCTTCAATATCTCCCTATTGCCTACTTTACCTAACTAAGATTCAATGCTGGCCTCAAACCACTATTCTAACTCTATAATTAGGACTAAATAAATTATTTTACAGTTATATTTCATACCGTTGTCTTTGCTTATGTGTTCCCTCTGCCTAAAACATCAAACTCCCAACTACCTTCATAGTCCAGCAAAATGTCACCTCTTCTATAAGACCTCCCATTTTCTGCCTTAGCTTCAGTTTTTAATATGCATATATTAGTACTCTAACTGTATGACAAGTGCCACTTAGAGTAGAATACATGTCTAAATCTATGTTTTGATTAATCATCCCCATGGCATGTTGTTTTAAAAACCAGTTTTTATTGAGAGGTAATTCACATACCATGCAATTCACCCATTTAAAGTATACAATTCAAGGAATAGTTTTTAGTATATTCACAGATACGTGTACCCATCATCACAGTCAATTTTAGAACAGTCTCATATCCACGAAAAGAAGTTCCATACCCTTTAGCTGTCACCTCACCTCAATCCCTCCATTCCTAAGCAACTACTAATCTACTTTCTGTCTCTATAGATTCTCCTGTTCTAGAAATTGCATATGAATGGGCTTATATAATAATGCTGTTATTATCATTTGTGTACAAGTTTTTGAGTGAACATACATTTTCATTTCTTTTGATTAAATACCTAGGAGTAGAACTATCTTTCTATAGCAGATACTCTATTAAAATCTGCGAAATATTCTTCCCTTTTCCATTCCAATTTTACACTAAAAATTATCTTTAAATTCATTCTTCCTTCACAACATGAACATGAACATTTTTCGTTCCAAGAGGACAGCATTTTAAGAATTAATTGAAGATGAAATAATATGCATGAAATTATTTTTTTACCTCTTTCTTGACTTCCTACAAACTTAGGTATTGCATTTATAGTGAGAACTTTGAACTGTGCCAAGAATGTAGTATTTCAGGTCTTAGGCCCTTGGGCAAATTCAACAATCCAGCTAGCTTAGAGTAGATTTCATCAGTGATGTGCATCTGAAATAATTTTCTTCATTTTTTAAGAATGGGAAATCTTCCAACAATGATAATCAAGTAAATTATTTTTCATAGACATTTTGACTTAAATGTTAAGAAAGAACACTTGATAATGGAAAGATAAATATTTTTGATAATTTCCCTTTGCTCAGAATCTTTAAAAAATGATTCATGGAATATCTTAGTTGTCTTAAAATGTTGTAATCACACTTCTTCAACAATAAACCTGGAATCAACTATTTTGAAAAACCTACAATATTTCAGCATTATGGAATAAGAATCAGAATGTTTGACATAGGAAAGAATTTTAAAGAACACATATTTCAACTCTTTTTTTTAAACTGAATCTCAGAAAAGTTAAGTGTCAAATCACACCTATGTAATAGCTTTACTCCAAACTAAAATCCAGGTCTTTTAATTTCCCATGCAAGAAAACTTTCTTCTGAATCAAGCTGCTAAGTCAGACTTCAAAACAGCAAAAAATTTTCCTATTTTGCTATATTTTGGAGGGTAATCAAGAAAAGTTTTATTTAATTTAATATAAGACTGGAGTTCTCTGTCATTATTTCTCTGAAGGACCTTATAACACTTGAATATATAGTGGTAGATTCAGAATCTGGGTTGGTGAACACATCCACATGCTGGGAGGCTGGTGCACTCCAGGTCCTATGCTCAGGACACTTGCAGACCTTGCCCTATGTACCTCTTCAGCTGGCTGTTCATCTGCTTCCTTTATTCAATATTCTTTAAAAAACTGGTAAACATAAGTAAATATTTCCCTGAGTTCTGTGAGCTATTCTAGCAAATTAATCACACCTGAGGATGGGGGTTGGGGAACCACTGATCTATACAGCTGGTAAGTCATATCAGGGTACAAGCTAGTAAGAAGCATAAATAGAAACTTAAACTTGTGACTGGTGTCTGAAATGAGGGGCATGGAGTGCAATCCTGTGGGATTGAGCCCTTAACCTATGGGATCTGATGCTACCCTCCAGGTAGGTAGATAGGGTCAGAATTAAGTTAATTGTTTGGTGGTGTTATCAAACACATCCCAATAGGCTACCTGACAGAATGGACCAGAAAGCTACGAAAATGAGCAGGCCCCTAGAAGGGCAAAGGCACAATTAAGACCTTGCAACAGTAACTGTCTACTGATGAGGTTGCTACTTGCTTCTACTATACTATACTCTTAGCACATTCTTCACAACTGCTACAAATTGCCTCTGTTGTGCCCTGAGCTCTTAAGTTTCAAAGTCCTGGGCGGGAGCATCTGATGGACCAAAGACACAGGCCAACTGCCAGACAACTATCTACCTGCACTTCTTTGTATCCACTGCAGCAGGAGGAACATCACCACCCCCCTATCCAAAGGAGAATAATGTTCAAGCAATGGGCAACCCACCCTGTAATTACTCATTAATGATCAAAACACACACCACAGCTCAGAAGATAAGGACAAACCTGGATTTGGAGTATTATAGTTTCTACTTCTGTCTCCTTAATCAATTCCCTCTAATTTGAGTAAGTTTTATTTTGTGCTTCTCTATATACAACAAATCTTACACTTCTCATGAATTTAGTAAGAGGTATGGTGACCCTGAAGCAGCGCTCAACTATTCATTTATTTATTCATTCAACATTTACTGGATACCTGCTATGTTTAAGACATCATGCTAAAAAATATGTAATACAGATGTGTTCACCAGAAACTAATTATCTAGAATCAGTGAGTGTTCCAAGTACTATATGGAAGTTCAAAAGAGGGAGAACTTCTAATTTTCTAAGGAGTGGAGGGTGAGAATGGACAGGTGGTTGATAGTTTCATGGAAGAGATGGCACTTGGATTGCTCTATAAGAACATGCTGAATTTTCATAGGAAATGGTGGGAGTGAATGATTGGAGGTTACAGCATGTTTGGAAATGGAAAGTAACTCAAGTGGTTGTTATGCAGCTTAGGGACAGGATCCTTTGGAAACAAAAGGAAGAGTCTATCATGTACAGATTGTCAAAGAACTTGAATATTATACAAAAGATTCAAAGCTTTTTTTCTGTAAATGATGAAAATAGATTAAATTAGAATCAGGCTTCAAAATAAAACTCTAACAACAATGAGATATTATCACACACCTGTTAGAACAGCTATTATTAAAAAAAAAAAAGACAACAAATCAGTGCTAGTAAGGATGTGGAGAAAGGGAACCCCTGTGAACTGCTGATGGAAATGTAAATTGGTGCAGTCACTGTCGAAAACAGTATGGAAGTGCCTCAGAAAATTACAAACTAAAAAAATGAACTACCATACGATCCAATAATTCCACTTCTGGGTATTTATCTGATGGAAATGAAAATATTAACTTGGAAAGATATATGGACTCCCATGTTCACTGCAGCATTATTTACAAAAGCCAACACATGAAAGCAACCTAAATGTCCATCAATAGATGACTGAATCAGAAAATGTGGTATATATGTATACAATGAAATACTTTGCAGCCATAAAAAGAAAGAAAATCTTGCCATTTGCAACAACATGGATGAACCCTGAGGGGCACTGTGCTAAGTGAGATAAGTCAGAGAAAAAGACAAATACCTATGATCTTACTTAGCTGTGGAATCTATGACAAAACAAAACAACCAGACAAAAAACTCTCCAAACTCATTTAGTATACAGAAAATAGACTGGGGGTTACCAGAGGTGGGGGGTGGGACGGGTATAGGGGGTGTGAACAAAATGGGTAAAGGTGATCAAAAGGTACAAAGTTCCAGTTTTATAATAAGTCACGGAGATTATGTAATGTACAATGGGGTGACTATAGTTAATACTATATTATATATTTCAAAGTTGCTAAGAAAGTAAATCTTTTTTTTCTATCCTTTTGTGTTATTCAGTTTGCTCCAAGGGCAAAATCAATAGTAAAGAAAGTAAATCTTAAAATGCTCATCATAAGAAAAAATTTTGTAACTATGTGTGATGATGGATATTAATTAGATATAGTGTGATGATCATTTAGCAATATATACAAATACTGAATCATTATCTTGAACACCTGAAACTAATATGTTATATGTCAATTATATCTTAACAATAACAACAAAAGAATAATACTCTAGTTGTGTGATAGTAATATAGAGGGTGGGCTGGAAACATTTTGTTTGAAAATGTTATGTACACATCATAGAAAAAGAATTAGAAGAATACAGACTAAAATGTTAAGAGTGATTATCTTTGGGTATTGGGAATACATGCATTTTCTGTTTTGTTTTTATCTTTCTGTGTTTATTTTCTCTACTGAGTGCACTTTGTAATTAAAATAGTAAGCTAAAATATTTTTAAAAGATTGAATTGGAATAGAAGGCAACCAGTGCTGGGAGGTCAGGTTAGGGATACTCAACAAGAATGGCAGTCTTACTCCAGAATGCTGGCAATAAAGTTGAAAGCGTAGGCAGATACCATGCTGTGGCTTCATGAATCTGGATGTAAGAAGAGCATGGTAACAATGTGGCATAGAGTCAGCAACTGACTGGCTGTATAGCCTGAAAAAGACACAGAGTCAAAATTAGCTCTGAGGCCCTAATAACAAAGCAACAGAGAAAACAATTGTTCAGTGAACAAAAACAGAGAATTTCGAGGAAGGCATAAGTTTAATGGGAGAAAGATGATGAATGTGTTTTAGCCAAATTAACATTTAAGTGCTAGATGGTCACCCAGGTAGAGATGAATAGCAAGTAGAAAGCAAAGAAAGTTAGAATTCAGGGAAAACGACAGAGCCAGAAATTTAGCTCTATATTTATTTGTACAAGGTAAATAAGAAACTCAAGAAGGAACAAGGTAAGTCAGGCAAAGAATGCAAGAAGATGAAGTTGAGAATAAAATCTTTGGGAACTATTCCAAAGCTGAATTCTTAGTGAATGTTAGGTAAATGCTAAGTACATTATATTTCTATAATTAAGCATTAATTTCATTTTATAGATAATCAAAAGGTTAAAATGACTTCCCTAAATCTAATGAATTGAGATGAATAGTCAGAAAAGTACTATCAGAAATAAAATTTAGAAAAAAAAATAAAATTTAGGTTTTTATATGACTGGCTCTTGGTTCATGTCAATTATTAAACAAGAAAATGGTACCCATCTTTCTGTTTTTGGAAATGTATTTAAAAAAATATGTGCACTATAGTAATAAAATGAACCAAATTACTTTTTTTTCTGGTCTTGAGGCTAGTAAAGATAATTTCTAAGTTTTATTTCAACCCTAAAAGTCTGATTCTGGCATGTTGCTCAGCTTTAAAATCTTATTCACATTCACACACACACACACACACACACACACACACACACACACAAATGCCTTGAGTTTAACATAACTAAAATTCCCAGCAATTTTCACTTTAATTGTCCCCAAGTCAAAAAAAGAAAAACCCAAGATATAAACACCTTTAGACTCTGCAAATTTTACCTGCCATTGATCACCAAATACCTGAAGGCACTGTGAGAGACCTATATTTGTAACTTTTAACTCCTTGCTACAGTATTACAATGCCAGGCACTGGACACAATAAAACATACAGCAATAGAGCTTTTAAAACAAACCTTCTCATAGTTAATGAAAGATAATCTGGCATGCATTTTTTATAAAATGTCACAACTATTAGTAAGTTCTTTTCTTGCTGTTTGTTTGGGACTATTTCTCTCTAGTCTCTACTTTTTTGCCCTGAAAAATAAAAATTTTTTATTAGGCACAATCAGATTTAGGAACCCAAAAACTTCAAATTTAAAATGCATATACTTAAATTTATATTAACTTCTTTGGAAAAAGGTACTCTTGATGGCTATGATTCGGATTTGTCTCCCCAAAATTCAGATTTTGAAACTCTAACCTCCAATATGACTGTATTTGGAGATAAGGGAGTTAATTAAGGTTACATGAGGTCATTAAGGGTGGAGCCACTTGATAATTATGAATATGATCTTAATTCAATAAGATCAGTGACTTTACAAGAAGTTCCTCACCTGACAGATACGGAAGAAGGAAAGGCCATGTAAGCACAACTCTAGAAGGCAGCCATTCTGCAAGGCAGGAAGAGACCTCACCAGAACCCTAACTGGTGACACCTTGATCTTGGACTTCCCAGACTACAGAACTAAGAGAAAACACAATTCTGTGTTAAACCACCCATCTGTTGGAGCAGACTACCGAGACTAAGAGAGTCTCCTTAAGAAATTTTTGGATTAAGATTTGGACAATCTTTAAATGGTTACTAAATTAGTAGCCAAACTGTATTCTTTTTCAGATAGCTAGAAAAGCTGATCCTTGGATAATCCTTTTCCTTTCAAAAGTATATCTTGATAATTCAAACAATTGGGTAGAAATAGAATTCTATAAAATAGAAGAAAAAAGTTATAATTATTTCATTAGTCTCCACCCCAAAATTTAAAAAATACAAACAAATAAGGTAACTAGAGAATACATACTTAAGTGTAAAACCTTGACCTAAAGCTCTGTTTCCAAAGACTTTACATTTATTTGATCTTTCAACAATACTGCTTCTGAATATGAACCTGAAATGTGTAAGTTCCACAAGATATAAGTGACTACAAGTACTTTCTTGTTCAGGTATTTAAAGCAATTTCTTCATCCTTGAGTAGTTTACTTTAAACTTAGAAGCTGAATAAACCCTATCAGCTCTCTATAAGACTAAATGATTTTAAAAACTCTTTAAAGCTGTGTATGAGTGGAATCCATCCTCTATACTACTGCCAGCATTATCCACCTGAAAGTAAAATGTGACCATGACATTCTCCAGCTTAAAAACCTTTAATACCATGTGGTTCAGGATGTAACATCTAAACTTGTTGTAGATAGATGGCAAATGAAATCCTCTGTGATCTGTTCCTTGTCAGCTCTTGAACCCTGTCCTTAGGAACTTTGAGGCCTCACAGTGGATGTTCCAGCTATCTCAAACTACTTCCTTGGGAAATCAAGAAGCACAAATTTGTTCAAGAATCTGCTTAGATAGTACCACTTCAGAGAACCTTTCCTGACTCTCTTTTAAGCTGGGTAGGTATTTCCCTTTATGTCCCATAGAAGAATGCGATAAAAAGTTCCTTTTTTTCTTTTTAGTTGAAAATATGCATCTTTTACTTAGAGTGTTACTCATGAGATATAAATATCAGTAAATACTCTGAATTTATTTCAACAATATAGGAAGCAAACTTAACGGCATATATAAAACTGCCAACAATGTAAATAAATTTGTTTAGTCCTCTAATTTTTAGTCTGGTTGGTCAAGCTTTTGAAAAAATCTTTGTCTACTTCTGATAAACCTAAAAATCTCATGTCCTCTTTTCAAATGATTTAAAATTTCAAAATATCTCAACTGCACCCTTTCTGAATACCACATTGCATCTCCAGAATTAGCCATCACTTTCTAGTACAAAAAATGGGAGGAATGGGCATAATGTGATTAGAATAGGCAGCAGGTAACACATAATATTCATGTTCCAATTGATTCAGGACCCTCAGAACACCCTGTTTTTACATATGATATACTGGTAAATGACCAGATCACATATGTGTGTGCGTACCCACGCATATGTGTGTTAGATGCTGCAGGGGAATGAGAGAGAAAATGATAAAAGCAAAACATGGCAAAAGTTTAAAATTTGGTGAATCTAGGTTAAACAGTATATGTGTCTATTTTGAATTCTTATAACTTTTCTGTATGTTTAAAAAAAAAAAAGAAACAAGATGGGGAGAACAGCAGTTACCTCTCTTTAATTAAATAGTTTAATTTTGACTTTGACAATATAACATCTTATGCCATCTATTTAACCTCTATAGCTCAGTTTATTTTCCTGTAGAATGGGTGATATTTTTACTGTCTTCATAGTTAAAGTATACAACATTTAACTCTTCTACATGAATTTTAAAACTTTTTAAAAAGCCCAAGTCCACTCCTCCCAACCTTGTTTTGCTTTCTCTTGCCTTCTTAATCTATCACCAATGGATTTCATGTAAACTTCCTTACATTTTCTCCTTCGATTCTAAATGTAAAAAAGGAATGCCAAACTGGCATTCTCAGGAACATTTTTCTCAATTTATTGAGATCTTGCTTCCAGCATGTCCTCACTTTAGCTCAAATAAACTTTTTATAAAAATTTTCTAAAGGTTTGGATATTCTTTAGTTGAAAACACCTAAACATTTAAAAAGAATGAATATTTTAAACCACATTTAGCTTACTACATCTAGAGTAGCTATTATAAATGTAATGTAGATAAGCAGAACTGGGTCATCGTGATTTTAAAATGTTTATTTACATTTACAGGAAAGGAGAAGAGCATGCAAGGCAGCTGAAAGCTGCAAAGGAGATGAGGGCTTTTCATAAAACTGTTACTACTAATTTACCCTGGTCCCCTCCATAATTCAAGTCCATTTATAAAACCAGATTATTTTTTCAAGTTTAATCAGAATCAACTATTTAGACTTAAATAAAAAAGACAAACATTATTTTAAAACTCCATTCTTTAACTCCCTATGCTCCAAATAATTTCATTTTGATTAGTATATATAGAAACATTAACGTTAGGGTGCATTAGGTTTGGTAGCAAAATTTGGGCAATTTTACTAGTTAAAAATGTTTTTTTCATCTTTTAAAATTTTGCCATTTCTCAATAGGTCATTAACCTATATTATAATTTTTAAATTCATAGGTTATACCAGTCCTAGTTTTCTTAAAGACCAAGTAGTTAAAGATTACATGATTAAACTGAAAGGATAATTATACCAAAAAATTTAAAATAAACCAAAAATTTAAAATAAACCTCAAGTACGTAAAACATTAAATCTTTCAAAATCTTTGAAAAATATTTATGTTTCAAGATTTTTTACTCCCTTTATATAGGTAAACTTTTCTTAACTTAATACAAAACACTTAATAGACTCAAAATATTTTGCATTTTACAGCTATGAGTATATTGAGATTAGAATATAGTACTCATTTAATAAAAAGATAATAGCTCATAACGGTAAATCAAAACAGCTCAACATGTGTTTTGAGATGACTTTTTACGGGTCTAAGATTATTATAGTTTCTCACAATTTTTTGAACTATTATTAACAGAGGTACAAATCAAACAGGATTATGGGAAAAAAGACATTTCACGGGGGTATGAAGTGCTCTGGTGCTAGTTCTAGAGTATCAGCTGGGAAACATCATCAAAGGAAATCAAGGAGATTCCTTTGCTGATAAGGAAATTGTAAAGAATCTCTTTAGAACTAGAAACAGCAAGCTCAGTAATGCAAATGCACTTGTGTGCGTCTGAACAACAACAATATCCCCATTTACTATTTATCAAAGACTGAAAGAGCAGGACCAAAAGCTCTAAAGATGGAAGGTGTAAAAGAAAGTCTCTCTTCTGCTCAGTACTTTGGCAGGCGCAACACTGAATTTGCATCTGTCTGAGTGGTAACTTCCAAAAGCCTGAGAAAGCAAATGAGAGCTGAATATCAAGCGAAGAAAGAGATAATTCTGAGAGACTGTGTATTTGTGTGTGTGGAAGTGGGGTTGAACACCAAAAAGGCGAGGATTAAGTGTAGTGAACAAAACTCACAAACCTAAGACTTACGCTAAGTAAAGATGAATTCAGAGCAAGTTTTCTAAATAATGTCACCACATTAAATATACACACACGGAAAACCTTTAGTATATTGAAGAATATTTTACAAATTGTTCTTCTCTTCCTGAATTCTGCTATTTCTGTTCCTTAACAATTATAGTGTCCCGTGGTCTAATCATTTCCTCATTCTCTGCTCATTTTTCTCCTTTCTTAGGACCCTCCCTTCCTCTTTTTTACCTTCCTCACACAACCAGAAACCAGTTCTCCTTCCAGTATTGATGTTTTAGTACATTTCACATTTTTGTGGCCGCTCCATTACTATTCACTCGTACCTGCCTGCATTTCCTTGATGCTTGTTATGTGTTGGATAGTATATAATGCCACAAGCAGCTGCAAATGTCACCATTAGAAAGGCTTGATTTACAGAGGCAAGGAGGTGGAAACATCAAAGCAAGATAGCTGATGGAAGAAAAAAAAAAATTGTACCACTTAGCTGAGTCCCTGGTACAAAGGAAACACGATAACAAAAGTTTGCTTAAGTGTTTTGTTGAAATTTTAAGAACTTTTCTCACCACAAAGCAACCCAGTACCTTCTCAAAGCTAGCAGAATTCATGAATGGTGATTCAGCAAAGATTTTTTTTTTTTATTTAAATATGTAGTTATTAAAGCCTGAAGTTGTGGTCAGAGTATGTCAGAGTTCAAAGCCTAACAAGAATGTGTGTATTGAAAAAAAGGCTGGAAATGATCATACTGTTTTTTTCTTCTCAGACTAGACCAGTAATGTGTAAGTAACTTACACATTACTTATGAACAAAATGTAAATTCAAACTGTCTGCTTTAGAAATATTAGTGTGCTTTCAGTTTTTCTAGTAGCTGTCTTTTGTCATACTCTTTCCATATTCACTCATCTCTAAGTGGGGAAAATAAAGCATGCCTTTTTGCACAGATCAAGGAAGGAAATTACAGTGACCTGTGCTATCCTCAACATACTGATCAGAAAGAACCACACTCTGTTGGAGGTGAGAGGAGGCAGAAGAAAATTGTTAGCAAGAGAAAGCATAGGTCAAGAGCCTCAGGTCTCATAATGAATGACAGTGCAGGTTTTGTCACTCTCTTATCTCTATTGCCAACTACTGAAGGCAGTTTAGTATGCTAGTTAAGAACTTTAATTCTGATGCAAGATTACCTATGTCTGAATCGTGCTTCTGCCTGTGACTCATCTTTCCTTCATCAGTATTGATGAAGTAACTGAACTTCTCCATGCCTCAGTTTTTTTCATGGGTAAACAGGGATAATAAAAATACCCATACCTTATAGGCTGGTATAAGAATTACGTATTTAAAGTAGAAGGCTCACTGTCACATTAAATCACACTTAATAAATTTGTTACCTATTATTGCTAATACAAATAAATGTCAGTTCCTGTTTTCTATGTATATTGATACTCCTATAAATGCCATGTTCTTAAAGAAACAGGGATAATACCTAACTCCTCAAAGTATCTCTTATATTAAATATTCCTATGTTGTAGCCCATTCTTTCAGAAGATAATCATAATATTTACTTCCAGAAAGATGACTTGCCAAGATGGAGATGATTTGCATTGAATAAATCCAAAATGAAGAAGAAATACTGTGTCTGACCCTGCCTGTTGGTTACCTACCTTAGAGCCACTTCTTCCCATTATTCTGCCCATAGAACAATTTTCTGCCAGGTGATACAGAATGAGCCTTAACTGGTATAAACTAGTTATGCTAATCTGAATTGTCATTGTCAGTGATTGACCTACGGGTAAGCATGTGACCCAGTTCTGCCCAGTGGAAACCAAGGGGATGTCAGCCGGAGGCTTTTGAATAAGTACCTGATAAAAACAAAACCTTTGCTATAAAATCTTGCCAATCTGTAGGAAGAATTGGTAATGTAAAGTGCTGGGAAAGTTTCAAATAAGTATAAAATTTCCAACAGTTATCACTGATTTCATACATTTTTAAAATGACAGGGACAATAAGTTATTAACTAAAGGAACTTAATAAAGACACTTCCTAGACTGACAGACTGACTTTTCCACCTGTGGTAGACACGGGTAAGGATTAATCATGTAGTTGTGTATCCCTTGGAAACAACACTGTATCACCTGATATGAGTTAGGATAAGAAAATGGAAATGAGGAAGATGTTAAAGATGGTTTCAAGTCTGAGTGATTAGGATGATGAGAGTGTCACTAAAAGGGTGTAAAATCTGAGGTAATAATGATGAGGTCTGTTTTATGCAGGTTGAGTTCAACATGATAGCAAAATAGCCCAGTGCAGGAAGTTGGACAAATGGGATAAAATGTCAATTCTTAAAGGTGCTGATATCAATGACACTAGCATAACAACGGCCACCTGAAATCAGGAGAATGAATGGACTCTATTAAGGGAGAGAAGAGTGCAGAGAAAGAGCAGAGAGCTAATATCTGAGTCCTCTAGAACAATCTCATCGTGGCTTCACCATGTACTAGCTGACTGTGTGAGCATGATTAGTTATTTAAGAGTTCTAAGTCTCATTTTCCTCATCTGTAAAAAAGAAATAAGAATACCATAGAGAGGTTGTGAGAACTAAATGATATAATGAATATAAAGTCTTTAGCACAATGACTAATATATAAGTTCTTAAGCATATGTTTTTGTTTTTTTTTTCCTTGCTTTGTGGTACGTGGGTAGCTCACCGACTGGGAATCGAACCCAGGCCTCAGCGCTGAAGCCCCAAGCCACTACACCATCAGGGAACTCCCATTAAGCATATGTTTGAGTTGAGAAAGAGGAAGAACCATTAAAGGAGACAAAGAAGTAATAGGTACATGCATTCATTCATACAAAAAACAAATCAAGGCACACTGAGTACCAACAATGTATGTATAAGGCATCAGGCTGGAATAGAAACAACAGAGTATAAAGTCAGACCCGGTTCAGACTCAGCTAACATTTGTTGAGAACTTTCTTGTGTCAGGCATTATGATATGCTTCCACTTATTTCCTTAAGGGATATAATGCAAGGTGGGAGAGTGTCCAAAAATACCATAGGCAAGTTAAACAAAGATTTAGAAAAGACCACTGAAGTTGGCAAAATGGAAATAACTGGTGATCTTTGAGAAAACTTTTTCAGTTCTCAGGAATGGGGTTGGGTTGGGAAGAGTGAGGAAAGGGAAGGATATGAATGCGGGGGAAAGTTTTACATGCACACTGGAGTAGAACAAAAAAGAGTAGCAGGGTCAAGTACAGATTTTTGTAGATAAACAGAAATTTGTGCTTGCCTAAAGGAAAGAGGGGAGGAGTCAGTGGAAAGGAAGAGACAAGGACAACTAATACTAAGTCACAGCTTTCTAAACTGTGGCAAAGCAAGAAATACTTAATATACACATGAAAAAGAAAACATCTTCTACCGGTATTGGTCACTCAGTGAATGAACTATTCAAAGGCAATACCTTAACAGACTTGGTTTTATAGAGAGATGTGGGAACAGAGAGACAGATTTTTTTTTTAAAATGATGACTTCTCAAGATTTTATGAGGCTAGAGCAAAATTTTTTTTCTACAAGTGAAAAAAGCACCATTATTATGAATACCATTCAGTAAAGGTATTCTTCATAACTGTGTGTGCTGAGATCTCAGGGGAAGATTAAGTGGAACTGTGCTCTACTATCAGTGATAATACCTTCAATGCTACCACCCCATTTGCCACCACCCCATTTTATCTCAAGGGCAAAAGGACCTTACCAAAAAACCAAACATACTTCTGAAATGTGTGCCCAAACAAATAAAAGAACACATCCAGGACCAGGAAAGAGATAAACAAAGTACCTGATACTATTCTCATTGCTTCACTGACTTTCTTTCACTTATTCCTTCACTAGAGAGAAGAGCTTGGCCTTGTTTTACTACAAGTTCTACATACTAAGAGCATTTTAATAATTAAAAAATTATAAACCCTAACCATCTTCCTTCAAATTACAACCTCCAGCCACTACTTGTCCATCTTCTGTTTTTTTTTTTAACTCCACAGTATTTATCACTTTCTAATAGACTATGTACTCTACCTAATTTTGTCTCCCCTTTCTAGAATATACTCTATAAGAGCAGGTTTGTAGTGTGCTTGTTTACTGTTGAATCTCCAATGTCTCTGACAATGTTTCACAGATAGTACCCATTCAAAAAATAGTTGATGAAAGATTGAATAAATCAATTCTAGTGCAACAAAAAATGTAAAAAACTTCCTTTTGCACTGACTTTTTATCTATGTATCATTTTTCCTGTCTTAATGTTACTTTACAAATCTCATACTATTTCATATGAATTGGTTTATCTCAATTAGATTGTAATTTTCTGGAAGATGGTTCCACATATTATTTCTTAATTATTTCCTTATTGCTCTCATATTTTAAATGTTAGCTAATAAATAAAGTACAGTTAACTCCTCCATATGATCCTGGTCCCGCCCTCCCCTTCTCTGCCTCACACATACGAACCTCACTTTGCTGAGTTTGGCACCGTTTCAGCAGTCATTCTCCACACTAGTTTGTTATGAAGTGATGAATAGACTATGGTTTTAAGCTGTTGAAATGGCAAGCAGCGTTTTTTAAATGAAATTCTTTTATGAGTTCAGTGCAATAAAATAGTTCAGTGATTCAACTGGCTGAATTATGTTTCGTTCTCTTAGAGGGAAATTCCACTAAAGAAAACTTACTTCTCTTTTATTTTAACTCTCCAGAAAATTCACATTTGGTGATATTTCTCATACTGAGCACTAGAACCCTCCAAGGTCTCAGAGAACAGACATAGGCTGTCTGGACAGACTAACTACAAAATATATTAACCAAAAAGAGGCCTTCACTATTTGGTTTTGAATTAACTGACTTTTCTTAAAGTTCTTGGTATGATATTTGATTGTTTCTTCATTAACCAGTTTAGAACTCCATAAATATTGCTCAATAAATGTGCATGGTTGCAATGTTTTCTAAAAATGAATGTAATTGGAAATTAAGACAATGGCAAAATAATTCTCTGAAACATATCTTTATTGCCTTAAGGCTTTTGAGTTTTGAAAGTCACATGAATAAAACCTGTATTTCAGTTTGTTTTAATTCATGGCATTTTAAACAACTTGTTCAGACAATTTTTTAATCTTGACTTATTTTATCATTAAGGATTATGAATAGAGCAAAAATTTTCATTAAAAACAAAATCCATATATCTTTTCCTCAAGTCCTTGAGTCTAAAATTAACATGGAACTGCCCTTTTATTTAGTGGACACAAATGTTCATTTTAGAAGTTATTATTTATGTGTAAAATAACCAAGCCATAATGGTAGGTTCCATCTTTAAAAGGTAATTTTAAATAGCGTACTTTAATCATCTAATTGTAAACTAGATACAGTTAACATTACACTTTTGCTCTCAGTGTTTGTTCTAGATCAGTGCTTTCAAAAAGAATGTTTCATGATGATGGACATAATCTACATTTGTACTGTATAATGTAATAGCTACTAACCACAGGTGGCTATTTAGCACTTGAAGTGTGGTTGGTATGAGTGGGGAACTGAATTTCCAATTTTCTTAAATTTTAATTAATTTAAATTAAAATTGCTACATGCCTAGCAGCTATGTTGGACAGCACAGTTCTAGCTAGTTCAAAAAACATTGGCAATTGTGTTGAAAATGAATAATAATGATTCTTATAACTAAATTATAAAGGTTGTATCATTGCCTCAGGAACGGCTGACACAACTCCTGACTAATGGTGCAAGAAGTATATGGAGGTTTTCAGCACTGTTTTACCACTTTATGAATCAACCTTGCACCAGCCTCCCTCACCCCTCCTCCCCACAAACATTGGTGACCTCATACTCTCTCTGAAATAATTTACAAAACAAAAAGCTAAGCTCTAAAAATCTAACTAGTATTCTAACTTTGTCCTTGGGCTCCTATGGGAATTCAATTATTTTTGTTGGCCTAACATCTGAGGGATGAAGGTATTGCCATCATTGTCATTTATCTCCCTCCTTCTCAGACTAGTCACATTTAGTTAGCTCCCTGATCAGCTTTCTTTGTTTTCAACAGGAATACAAGAGAACCCCAATAGGAACAGGAACTGATGCATTTAGTTATTACACAGCAATGGGAAGATGGAGTGTGTCCCTATATGTGTGTTTTCATAGGGTCTGGGAGAGCAGGTACAGCTATCACTTCCTTTCTCCTACTGTTAAGACAAATTTCCAAGCATTCAATAGTAGAGTCCCACCACTAGTTACAGGTAATGGTTTTCTCCCTGAACTGTGAATGAAGTTCAGGGAGTTCTTTCCTTAAATGATTTTTAAATGCTTAACTTTCCACCCAAGGAAATGGTATCTTATTACTCAGACACTACAAATGGTAGCTTGCATACTGTTCCAATGAGTTGTTTTAAGATGCATTACCATCTTCACTGGACTGGTAAAAAAGGGTGTGACACTATAAGACAGATGGCTGTACTTGTTCTCAATAGCTGCTTAAAAGAGGCTGCTGGAATCAAGCCTGATCTCCTTTTACATTTTAACAACTAACAGTATTACAGTTTACATTTGCATAACGTGCCTTCATATACCTACTCACATTAAATTATTTTAACATGCTGGAAAGACAGAGAGATTAGTTATTACTCTGACTTTTTATCTGGTTTCCAGTTTCTCATGTATTCCAATTTATTGATACTTTTACATGACAAAGGGTGCTACCCAAAAATGGCTCTGGCAAAAAGTCCTTGGGCTCCTATGGGAATTCAGTTATTTTTGTTGGCCTAACCTCTGAGGGATGAAGATACGTATTGCCATCATTGTCATTTATCTCTCTAATTCTTCTCAGAATAGTCACATTTAGTTAGCTCCATGACCAGCATTCTTTGTTTTCAACAGGAATACAAGAGATCTACCTCTTTAATGACATTTGGATGTGCTTGACTGAGCTGTCAAATTTAGTCCCTGAAACTTTTTCTTTCTCTTGTTTGTATTATATAGTTTTTAAATGGAACTACAAAAATTATCCATAGTTGTCCTTGGGCAGATTTCTATTATTTGTCCATTTAATATATAATATCTATTAGATATAATCCATTAAATGTTTATAACAATCCTTCCATTTACTGTTACTAGTCATATAAATAGGCTTACCATATTTGCTTGGTGATCTTTGTAGCTCTTTTCTCCTATTATAGGAGAGAGTATGAAGAAAGGATTTAAAGTACAGTTCAGAATGGAGCCAAAAATGTACTAAACCATATAGTGAAGAGAACCTTAATATGTTCTGATTTTTAGAGTTTTGGGGCAGTAGGAAAACTAATCACATTCATAAGACATTTACATCTATGTTATTTCCTCTGTCCATCCATAAATAATAGCTGGCTGTATCTACAAAATTTGTAGGTATTCACAGATGGTCTACAACACTACTTTTTCTTATAAATGTTTCATGGATATTCATGTAGGAACTTTTAAGTACAATTAATTAACTGTATCCAGAAAAGGTTTGTATTGGCCTTGTCTTCAAAATTAATGCAATAACATTGAAATCCATTGTCTAAGTATAAGTAAAGGCTAAAAGAACTCAAGAAAAAAGTTTGTCATAAAAATCTTCATCTCTAAGTAGGGAAACTCTTTTTAGCCTAAAAACATAGCCTTGGAACCTTCCCTCACAGGAATCCCACAAGACCAAGGAGAATTCATCTCATTTAGAGATGAGTAATTCTAAAAAGGAAATGACAGATCTATGTCAACAATATTGTAAAAACAAAACAAAACAGAGAAATAGGAAGAAAAAAATGGCAGGTGAAAAACTCTCTTCAGAAGAAATGTTGTCATACATTAGATGCAAGCTGTGTCAGAACATACTGCCAATGAATTAAATAAAAAGGAACTCAATGAAGTTTGCTCTTACAATTTTATGAATAAACTTCCACAGTCCCCTACCCAGCTTTGGTGGCCTCATACTCTCTCGGAAATCATTTATAAAACAAAAAGCTAAGATTTAAAAGTCTAACTTTTTCCTTAGACTCCTATGGGAATTCAATAGTATTTTCTGTTTATTTTATTTTCTGTAATACTCTTCAGCCATAATTCAATTGTTTTTGTTGGCCTCACACTTCTGAGGGATAAAGGTATTGTCACCAATGGCATTCATCTCTCTTTTTCTCTCTAATACCTTCTTCTCAGACTAGTCACATTTAATTAGCACCCTGACCAGCTATCTTTGTTTTAAACTGGAATGAAAGGTAAAACATACAGGAAATAGGAACTGTTACATTTAGTTATCACATAACAAGGGGAAGATGGGAGTATAATGAAGTAGTAATTGCTATATACCACAGGAGTTGATAGCAGGGATATCAGAGTTAATGGAAGATATTATGAGCCAGAAAAGGAATAAAACAGGAGTTGGAAGAAGTCAAGAGAGATGTGGGAAAAGAAAGAAAACCACTACCGAATTTAAGCCTGCACTGGAAGCAGGATAAAGAAGAGCTCGCTGAAGAAAGCATGGTAAGGGCCATGTCATGTAACAATTGAGGAAAGTAACAAATGCTCCTGAACAAAGTTTAAAAAATTTAGAGAAAATTATAGATATGAAAGATGAACAAATTCATAATCAGTTTCCTTGAAGAATGGAAATATAATACAAAATTTAAATTAATGTAATTTTAAAAATTTTCTAGGAATTAGAAAAGACAAAGTTACAGATTGAAAGGGCAAATAGTATTCCAGGGAAAATGGTCATAGAATAAACACTGAAACATGTCTTAATTAAGTTACAGAATTCCAAAGATTAAAAAACGAATTTTTCAGACATTCAGGCAAAAATGGCTCAAGAAAAGTCTGAGAATTTCGCAACCTGAAGCCTATCATAAATCCAATTATTTTTATACTTGAATTACTGGTTTAAAAATTAATGTTCATGAGGGTAAGGGGGAAAGGGTGAGAGAAGGGGGAAGGGGAGCCAAATATATGGGATAGAAAGAGAACTCAGACTGGGAGTAAACATGTAATGCAACAGACAATGCACTATAGAATTGTACACCTGGAACCTGTTTAACTATTTTTTTTTTTTTTTTGGTGGTTCCCTGGCTGGGAATCGAACCCAGGCTGTGGCGTTGAGAGAAGTGAAGCCTAGCCACTACACTACTAGAAAATCCCCTCTATGTAACTCTTGATAACCAATGCCAGCCCAATTAAGTCTAACAAAAATATTTTTATATAAAAAATTAATATTCATCATCAATAGTTTTTCATGTGTGTATTATTTATTTCATACAAGAAACACTGGACAAAAATTATAACTATAGAAAATTAAAACAGAAGAGTTGAATAAAATTTTAACACCTAAGTGATTCCCCAGTATTGAGGATTAAAAATTTTAAGAACACCTAGTACGTTAATTTATAATTTAACACAAAAGACATCTTTTTTTCACAAAGACATCTTAAAAGTACATATAAAAATACAGTTAAATTACATAAGCAATTGTGATTTTTAAAATAAGCAAGTATGCCATAATTATGGATAATAGTTATGTTTCTATAATCTACAACTAGTGTTGCCTTGAACAATTACAATATAGAAAGATATTTTTCTTTGGGTAGGGAAGTAGATAGTAGTGAGGGAAAAACTCCTAAGAATAATTGATTTATTAAAAGGTTTACTACTAATATCCAATTCAACAGGCATCACAATTTACAAATGGTTTATAATTCAATTATTCAGAAAATCCACAAGATAGCTTTGGTAAGCTTCATTTTACAAATGAAGAAATGAAAGCCAAGGTAAAGGAAACTAATTGCTTAAAGTTGCATATTGAATAAACAGAAAAAGAGGAGTATCACTTTATTATGAATTTTTTGTTGGTCTCTCACACCTTTTGTCACAACCTTGCACTTACAGTATTTTTGGCTACTGAGTAACATTGATCTTATCCAGAGACCTGGAGTATCATGATCTAGCACAACAAAATCATGATGAGAATGTTGAAAGACTGTGGAACAGAAAATACACTTGGGGAAACACAAGAGATGTAAATTCCATCTATCTAAAGTGCTTATCTGCTGAGGCTCTATTTTGCTGTGTTTTTTATTAAAACCGAGTGAAAATGAAACTTAAAAAAAATCTCTATCATTAAAGACAAAGAAAATGTAGAAAAGAGGCTGAACAGCTTATTAAAAACTTAAAAGCAAACAAAAAGAAATATTTAAAAAAATGACAGTTCAAAATTCATTTAAATATAGCCAACAAACTAGGGGTAATCCTGGATCCTAATAGAAAGGTCGGGCAAGGGAGGTGTTTACAGAAGGGAGGTGTTTTAGCTGTACTACAAAGAAAGAAAGGCTGTTTCTTATAATTTCATCTAAGACTGGGGCATGGTAATATTTTAAAGGTTACTGTCAATAGTAACCCCATTATAAGGTATCAGATACTTCAATAGTAAATTTTTACACAAGAGAAATGACTAAACTCCAGTAATCTAAGGCCAAAAATTTAGAGAAGTGAAACAAAGCCTTTTGCATTAAAGGAAAACCAGGACAACTTCTTATGAAGAACTCAAACTGGAATAAATTATTATGGTTCTATCTTATTTGGTGACTCAGGCAAAGACGTTATGTACCATCATTACCCTTTAAGTTGTCTTTGCTGTCTGTAAACTGTTTGTTAAAACTTTCTCCTCACTATGCCTTTATTCTTCCTCTCTTTCTCCAGAAGAAGTAGAAAACAAAGCTTCAGAGGGAAGTTCTAGGCCCTTCCAAGCCCACAAAATGCAAACCTCTTAGCAGTGACATTTTAATTTCCACCACAGTACACACCATCTATATATCTTGTAGAGTAATAACTGTAGATTTGCCTAGGATTTCCTGAAATTAACATTACAGGAAGTCTCCAACTTGCAAAAATGTTGGGTTTCAGATGTTCACTTCCAAGTTAGGTATCTGTAACTAATTATGTTTTTATTCACAAATTGATATTTCATGTGGAATTTAGTTTTTACATTAGTCCATGGAGTTTATTAACCATAATGCAAATCTAATACCTTATTTTACATTTTAAAGTATCTTTTAAAAGTACTATTGAAAAATAACTAATAATGCAAATCAGAAAACATTCAATTGAGAAATAATTTTAATACTGTATCTTGAATTAAGATAGAGTGTATAAAAATGACATAGTAAATGGAGACCTGAGGATATTCTGAATTGAACTTTGGACTACTTAAGGACTTTAGGGACTGTTGACATTAGTTCTTTATTAAATCTAGTTTCATTTAAAAATGCATGGCTCTACTATCTCTTGACACAAAAGATATCATTAGCACTAACACCACAGAACATCAAGGTTGAAAAAGACTTCTGAGGTCATATTCAATATGACCTTAGTTTAGAAATGGAGAAACTGAGACTGAGAGATGGAATAACTTAATATAAGTTATCCAACCAATTAGTTCAGGAGCTGAAACCCCATCTTACCTAGTGTCTTTTCCATTAAAATGTTTACCAGTCATGATCAACACCATATTTTTTCTCAGAAATAAGTTAAAAAGGAAACATTGCTATAACCATTTGATCTGCGTAACTTAACAATATCTAATAGAGTTGAGGATGTGTATTTCCTATGACTCCCATGTGGTCACATTCATTCGGGCATCATTTGTAACTATAAAAAATAAGGAACAACTTAAACATCCATTAATAAGGAAAAGGATAATGTAGTATAATCATCTAATATAAAAGCCATATGGTAGTTTAAATCAATGAACTTAATCTAAATTTATCAAGAGATAGATTTCAAAAACACAATGAAGGAAAAGCCAACTTGAAAAATCATATGTAGACTGTATGTAATTTTATACAAAATTTAACACAAATAACTATGTATCATTTGTAGAAGCACTCATATAACAAGAGTACAAATGGGTAGGAGAAGGATACACACTAGCTTAGAACAGTAGATGGATCTGGGATGGATGGAAAGGAATGAGACTGGGAAGAGGTACAAAAGAGACTTCAATTATGTAATGAATTTCATAAAAAATTAATTCTGAGAGATGGGTTCATAGATGTTTGTTACATTCTGCATGTTTAATATACTGTTAACATTTTTTAAAAAAGAAAATATTTCTCCCCAAAAGAACAGAATCTAAAAATAGAAGAGGCTAGATTGAACAATTATTTGAGGTAATACAAGGATCTATAAGCACATATGATAAAATTTTGTTTGGGGTAAAATTAACTACATTGTAAGCATAAATGACAAAGGAAAATTGATGGAAGAAACAGTAAATAAAGGAGAGAGTGAATTTTGGACTAGACAGTTCTCCAAGCTCACTATGGCTGGTGGTATTGATGAAAACAATTTGGTTGCTGCTGGGATATTTTTATGATGGTGAGTTGAGGAAGGATGGTACTACCAGGTGTTAATGTTAATAAGGGGACTCACCAGTAAAGATTGGAAGGGGAATCAGATGCGATATCACGTATTAATATATGTGACTTAGGGACTTTCTAATTATTTAATTTCTTCCTTCACTTTATTCTTAATAATGGGTGACTCTACCTTCTTTCCCCATGCCCAGCTTTACTGATATGGTTGACACATAACATTGTATAAGTTTAAGGTATACAATGTGATGATTTGATGCATGTACGTGTTGGAAAATGATTACCACAATAAGGTTAGTTAACACATGTCTATCACATCTATCACCTCACTTAATTACAATTTTTTTTGTGTGTGTGGTGAGAACATTTAAGATCTACTTTCTTAGCAACCTTCAAGTATACAATACCACAGTTAACTATAGTCACCATATTGTTACAATACCATATTGTTAACTACAGTCACCACGTTGAATATTCAGAGTCCTAGAATTTAGTAATCTTATAACTAGAAGATATAAAGTACCCTTTGACTAACACCTCCTCATTTCCCTCACCCCCAAACCCTGGTAACCATCATTCTACTCCGTTTCTACGAGTTTGGCTTTCTCTTTTTAGATTCCGCATATAAGTGAGATCATACAGTATTTGCCTTCTGAGGTATTTCATTAAGCATAGTATTCTCAAGGTCCATCATGTTGTTGCAGAGGGCATGATTTCCTTCTTTTTTATGGCTGAATAATATTCTATTTTGTACGTGGATGTGGGGGGGTGTGTATTTTGTGTTTGTCTCATTTTCTTTATCTATCCAACAATGAACACTTAGGCTGTTTGCATGACTTGGATACTGTGAATAATGCTGCATGGATGTAGATGACTCTGCCTTCTTCTTAATACATTTATATACATTGTCAGGGTTTAAAGTGCTCAATTAAAGGAAGCTAAAAAAGGCATATTATCATAGGTTTGTTCATATAAATCTTATCTTTTAACTTCTCTTTTAATCTTTCCTTTAACTAGAGCATACCCACTATTCAAGAATCTAGTTAAATGCAAGAGCAGTTTACTTGTCCTTCAGAAATTTTATTGTATTTGTTACAAGTGTTCTTTTTTTGAAAATAAAAAAAGAATGGTTCCCCATCCAAAACACAAAACTAAAAGAGTTCCTATTCATTTAGCATAAATTATGTTCTTTTGGTTTTATTCAGAAAATATATGATGGTTAAAAAAATGTTTTGCTTTGATAACATGATCGTCTATCTAGAAAACCCTAAATAATTCATTAAAAAATTTTTTAGGTCTAATAGTCAGATGCAAAGTTGCAGTATACAAAAAATAAACACACAAAATCAGTTGTATTTCTATTAATAATATAAATGTGTGTAAGAAAGGCAAATTCTCATTGAGATAGCAGTATAAACATGCTCTTTAGAAATATTCTCTGAAGAAAAATTCAGAGAAAACATATATAAAACTAGTTATTTCTCAAAAGCAAAAATTGAGAGTGAGAGTGGAGATATAAAGTATGAGACAACTGTTTTTCATTTTAAGTTTTGAAAAAAACTTTTAAAACTGTATAAATATGTAATTTTGATAAAAATAAAGTTACATAAAAAAATAATGCTTCTTTGGCATAAAACACTATTAAATGAGAAAGACAACAAATGGAGGAAAATATTTGCTTCATATACTACAAAGATAACCATTATCTGAAGTATATAAAAAGTACCTACAAATGAATTTAAAAAAGTGAAAAAAAGGTATTAAAAGAGACATAAGGAAATAAATAGCCAATTTATAAAACTATAAGTAGCTAATGAACATGTGAAGACACTTTTAACCACAGTAATAATCAAAGAAATGTAAATTAAATTTTATCGGTTTCTTCATACCAGATTAACAATGTGTTAACAGGAACTGTATCAGACCCTGTGGGTGGGTGGTCTGCAAATCGGTATAATAATAGAAATTCATTGATGGGAAAGCAGGCAAAGTCAATTAAATTTTTGAATGGACATACCTCATCATACAGCAATTCTACTTCTAGGCATTTGTTCTATTGGAATATACAAGTGGAACAAGCACAGTCAATGTTGCAACCTAATGCAAACAACTTTAACTGTCATCAATAATAACAATTAGATAATTAAGGCCCAAAAGGTTGGTGATTAAAAAGAACAAGTATATATGTATTGATCTTATATAAACATCTAAAGTGAAAAAAGCATGCTGTAGAACAGTTTATAAAATAAAATCCCATTTTTATTTAGGAAATTTATATATATAATTGCATGTAGGTTTATGCATGCCCATAAAAAAAATTCCAGAAAATTATACACCAAATCACCAGCAATGAACTGCAGTGGTGTTATTACTACAGAGGAATTTCACTTTCAACTTTTTTGTGTTGTTTGCATGTTTTACAGAAAAGAAATTGCTCTGAATTAAAACTATCAAAGTTCCATCTTTAAGATATCTAGCATTGTGTCAGGTATTTGGATTAATTAACTAAAGTTTTAAGTGCAATTTCTGTATACCACTTCATTTTTAAATCATAGATACATAATTTTACTGAAGTTATGAGTTATGATAAAAAGCAACTTATTCTTAGATTTTGCCAGCTTATTAGGCAGTTTACTAATTCTGCCTACAATCTTAATTCTACCAATTGCTGCCAAAACATTCAATGGTCCTTATTCTTGTTTTTTATTATAAAAGTAATACATGCTCAACATTCTAGCAGAGAAAAGGTTTCTCTCTTCACTCAGCCTCCCAATTCTTATTCCTCAAAAGTGATTAATCCTAAGAAACCATTGTGTATTCTTCAAAAATTTTTCTATCAATATGTATAATGATCATATCCCTTTTATGACACAAACGGACTCATACTATAATACTGATCTGCAACTTACTGACATAAGCCTTCACACATCTGCCTGAACAGATTATTAGACGATTACTGAGAAATATTCCTTATGCTGTTTCTTATTTAAAAGATATATTTGTGCTAATTAAGGACCATAGCGATGAAAAACAAACAAGCAACACCTAATTCAATCCCTTTCTGGCTTTAGTAATAGAAACAAATATCGACTGCATTCTATCACCATCTATCTATGACATACTTCATGCTGGAGGTTTCATATATATTATATTAATTCATTCCCACAAGAATCTTAAGAGATAGGTATTCTATACTAATTTTACAGATGAGGAAGCTGAGGTTCCGAAAAGGTTAAGAACCAGGACTAGGGAAAGTTCATTTTAACTTAATAATCATAGCATTAAAGCTAAAGTTTAAACAAGTTTGAACCACTTGTTTATATAATGTGAGCATAATACTTTGAAAGGAAAGCACTTACATATACTGAGAAATAATAAAAGTGAAGGAAAATGTTCCAAACATTCATAGAAATGCTACGTCTAAACTATTTGATCTTGTGCCAAGAATAATGAAATCAATCTGTGTTAGACAAAGAGTTAAGTTCATTCAATATCAAGTCCCTGGAGACTGTTTCTCAAACTCAAGTTTCCTTTCTGGCAGAAGAGGAACTTTTACAAAAATCCTAAAATAAAATGTTCTCATATAAGCCTCAGGATTATGGCATTTAGAGTTTCTATCTTACGTCTTCCTGAATAAAGCTTTACTTAGAGGACACAAATGTTACCCTTCTCAATTTCTACTGCTAGATAAAATTTGAAAAGTCCATTTGTTCTTTATGGATTAGTTTTAGACCCACTTTGCCAGAAAAGGTAATTGTTATTGTATATTAATAAAACCTACCTCCAAATTGTGATTTTCCTCATCCCAATAGGACCTTTTTGCTTATTTCAGAAGGTGTATTATATTTAGCTAGTAAGTTCTTTGGCCATATATTCTAACACACAAAGTTCACACAGAACACTACCTCTGTAATGTTTCCTCTTGCATGAATTTATACAACCAATTTTTTATTGAGTTTCTAAAATAGCTTATGCTAGGTACTAGACAGAACTTTGATAGACACAAACACTACTTTCAGGGAGCTTACAGTCTATACAAGAAACATTTAATAAATTTAATATATGACCCCTCACTTACATGGGGATGGAGAAGCTGACCCTGCTCCCCATTCAAGCTCAAAGAATACACTAGAATACATAAAGCTCTATAACTTACTAATAAAAAACCAAATAACCCAGCTATTTCAGAAATTCACATTAATGGGTAACATATTATACTAATTATTTCCTCTGGGTAGGTGAGATACAATTTTTTCTTCAAGGGAAACAGGAGATCTCTTACTAAAGAATCCATTTTTCCAGTCCCTAATTTAAAATGTAACAACATAATTGAAACTTTCCACTAGGATAAAGAAGTGTAGTTGTTAATCAAGATAACAAATATCTTGGGATAGGGGACTTATACTGACTTCTAAATTTGAAAAAAATATAAAATTAAGTAATTATTTTACTGTAATTTTATTCATTTATTCAGCAAATACTTACTTAATATCTATCATGTGTCAGGCTTCATGCCAGGTAGTGAAGATATAATCATGCATATGTAAAGTCCCCGTCCTCAAGGAGATACTATTTAGTGAGAAAGCAAGCCTGAGGCATAGGCATTAACAGAACAGTGTAGCACATATAAAGGGTATCTAACCAAGTCTTTTGAGGAAAAGGGGTAAGGGAGTCCCAAAGAAACCAAAATTTGAGACAAGAGGACAGTTAACAAGAACGGCTAGAGGCAAAAAAGCATTACATGACAGAGCTCATCACTAATAAACACAATCAACAGACTGAATAAAAGAATATAGATATTTGGGCTTTGAACCCTGTGACAAGAAAAAACAATTCTGAGATCTAAATTAAATTACAGAGGGTTGGAGAGAGAGGAAGACAGAGCAGTTAGGCTGTTCATAGCTGGAGGCCAGCTATCAAGACTGCTTACATTCCTGGTATGTTGGTACTTTGAACTAACTTCCAGGTGGCTATTTCCGTGATTACCTAAGAGAAAATAGCACCTCAATTCTAGTATTTCCCCTACGAATCTGTGATGACCTCTCGGACATGATACTGGTCAAAACTTTATCCAGATTTGCATAAAGTGCTATATAAAGTCACTTCTGTTATAAATTAAAAATGGAACTCTGGTAATGTGGTCGACCAGAAACATAAGGGAGAGTAATAGGTTATCTGCCTTTTAATTCTCATAAATAATGACAGAACAATGACAATACACTACCAATCTTTGCCATTAAGGTAGAAATCTGTGTCAACACCAACACAGAAAAATGTTTGGATAAGTTCAATATTAAAGAAGGAAAATACATTAGGTGCTCACTGGTGTGTGCTTTCTAGAAAATGACAAGTCCTAAAATCTAAATTCTCATTTCCTGTCCTTTTTCTCACAAATTATTTATATCTAGAGCGGTCAGGAGGGAAAACAAAACCTTCATTATATAAAAAGTCAAAAGGAAAATTGAGAAAATAAATGTAAAGATTATATTCCAGTTTATGAATGAAATTGTTTCAGTGGTTTGCTTAAGTTATATTAGAATAATGAGATCTTATAAGTCTTTATCCACTTTTATTGTCTGAAAAGAAAGCTGTATATGTTTTTATACATGCCAATACAAATCTATCGATTGGTGGTAGAAAAAAACAGGAGTCCCATTTCTAAATGAATTTTTAAAAATTCTAAAGCAGCTGTGTATTTTTAGGCAGAGTTCAGATTCTTGACCCAAACTCCATTATCATAACTCCAGCCTTATGCACTCTCCAGATAGTTAAGATATCACATCTGTGTATATCTTGTCCAGACTGATAGCAGGGCAAAGGGGAAACTATCACAAAGAGGAAGTATACTGCATTGCAGATCCTTTGGATTACAAAATAAGGCAGTTGTTAATTAAACTTTGTTGGCTCATAATTAGAAAGACTAAAAAAGTGGGAAAGAGGAAAGGAAAGTAGAAAAAGGAAAAGAGGAAAGTCAAATAAAAGGAAAGAAGAAGGGAAAAGGGAGAAAGAGAGAGCTAGATATGGGCAGAAAGGTGCAGAAGGCAATCTTGGTAAACAATGATCCTTTGGTTGCAGTACTCATTTATATTTATGAGGCTTATGAGTCTGAAACTGCCATAAACCTTGTGAAAATGTGAGACATCTGTTTCCTTTGGTGTGAAGAACAAGAATATAGAATTTATCTCATCTGTGCCTAACTGCCACCTACTAAAAACAAAAGACAAGCAATACAAAACTCTAGATATGATATACACAGGTTTGTAGACTCATTTTATATTGGGGGGGGTAGGATTTCTTAAAATATATGTATATATATTTAGTATTTTTTAAAGAGAGTAATTACTAGAGAATATAAATGTAACTTGGAATTCAATTCCATTTCCTTTACAATGACGTCTATAATGTTTCATTACTAAATTGATATATAGAGAGTATGAATATAAGAGGGAGACATGGAATCCCAGAAAATGATCCCACTGTGCTAAATTAGAAACCAAAGAGCTCTCTTTTGTTCACAAAATTTGAAACATAGAATGAATGGACTAATTTCTCAAAAAACCACAAACTACCAAAAATTCACCAACATTAAATAGATTAACTTAAATAATTCTATAAGCATGGGGAAAAATGAATTTGTAATGTAAAGGCTACAGAAAAAGTAATCACTAGGCCCAGGTAGCCTCATTGTAAAATTTTACCAAATATTTAAAGAAGAATTAACACCTGTTTTACATAATCTCTTCCAGCAAATATAAGAGGGAATAATTCCCAACTAACTTAATAAGGCCAGTATCACCATGACACCAAAATCAGACAAAGGTAGTACAAAAAAAGAAAACTCTCATAAACTCAGACATAAAAAAATCCTCAATGAAATATTAGCAAACTGAGTCTAACGATGTATAAAAATAATCATACACCATGACCAAGAGGGATTTATTTAAGGTATGCAAGGGTGGTTTAACATTTGAATACATCTACCTCATCAACAGGGTAGAGAAGAAAAATCATATGATCGTCCAATCATACCAACTGATGCAGAAAAAGCTTCTGACAAAATCCAACATTCATTTATGATAGAAACTCTTAGCAAGTTAGGAATAGAGGAAAAGTACCTCATTTGATAAAGAGCATCTACAATAAAAAAACACAGCATACATCATACTTAAAGCTGAAAGACTGCATACTTTCCCCTTGAGATTAGAAACAAGACAAGGATATCTGCCCTTCCCAATTTTATTCGGCATTGTACTGAAGGTTCAGTCAGGGCAATTTTAGGCAAGACAAAGAAAGAAAAGGCATATAGATTAAAAAGAAAAAAAATAAAACTGTCATTATTCGCAGAAAAATTGTCTATACAGAAATTCCCAAGGAATCTACTTACAAAAACACTAGAAGAAATAAGTGAGTTGAACAAGGTCACAAAAATATGAGGTCAGTCCATAAAAATCAGTTTAGTTTCAGTATACTAACAAGCATGTGGAAACTGACATTAAAAACAATATTATTTACAATCATTCCAAAGAAAATCAAATACTAAGGTATAAACTTAACAAAACATGTATATAATCTGCATGCTGACAATTACAAAATGTTGATGAAAGAAATCAAAGATCCAAGTAAATGAAGAGACATATTCAAAGATAAGAAGACTCAACATAGAAAAGATGTAAATTCTCTCCAAATTGATATACACTTTTAATATAATTCCTCTCAAAATCCCAGAAAGATTTTTTTGTATACAGACACAAACTTATTCTAAAATTTATATGGAAAGGCAAAAGAACTAAAATAGTTAAACAATCTTGAAAAAGAATAAATATCAGCAATCACTTTACCTCTTATTAAGGGTTAGTATAAAGCTATAGTAATCAAGACAGTTTGGTAATGGTGGAGAGATAGACACATAAATCAAATGAACAGAATAGAGAAATCAGAAATAGACACACACAAATATGCCCAGTTGATTTTTGACGAAGGTGCAAAAGTAATTCAATGGAGGAAGGATACCTTTTTCAAAAGAGTGTTGGAGCAACTGAACATCCATAAGCTAAAAAATAAACCTTGACTCTACTAGGAGAAGCAAAAATAAAAATAAAAATAAATGAAGCTGGAAGTCTGATTGTGGATGCTACACTAGGCAAATTTGGGCTGTCCCATCAACAATGTGGTGACATCAGAGTATCTGAAGCCAGTGAATGACGATCATATTTGCCTTTTAGAAATTTTACTCTGGTGACAGTGAGAAGGGTGAATCGCTGGAGGAGAGAGAAAAGCTGAGAAACCAAGACAACGCTTAATTGAAGTGAAAGGAAATTTTCAGTTCTTCATAATATTCAATTTACCAGAAAACTCCATTCCCACACATACTGCATTTGTGGAAGTTAAGTAACTATTGGCCTAAATGGTTTATAACACTGTTTATGACACCTGTGTGATGAATTATATCATAGAACTGTGAAGCAGAAACATTTATTGAGCATTTTCATTACTCTTTTCTGCAGATTCTTCTGAGGCAAGCATGCTCTTTTTAAATTAGTCTTTAATTTGAATTTCTCATTTTTCCAATTTTTAAAATTTTGAAATAAATAACTATTCTTCATACTTCATAACATCTTGCATGTTGTGGTTAATTTATTAATATTTTGACCATCTAAAATGATAATTTCCACATATTACTCATGCTGTTGAGGAACTGCACTCAATTGTCTTAAATCACAAAATGAGTATTTTAGCAATGAGTGAGAGTTTCAGTAACTAAAATATTGACCTTTGGAGAGACTAAATTATAAACCTGAATTATGGTGAATAACTGTAAGTACTTTCCATACATTTCTGTGCACATATATAATGTATTTGTGATAAAATGTCAACACAATTGAATGGTATCACTTTAATGTAATATTAATTTGGCTAAATCTCTTCCCAACCCTTATACAAGTCCTCACTCCCCGCAAAAGAGAAAATTCTCAGCCAGGAATGTGGAGAAAAGGGAACCCTTTTGCACTCTTGGTGGACTGCAAATTCGTCCAGCCACTATGAAAAACAGTATGGAGTTTCCTCAAAAAATTAAAAATGGAACTACCTTATGATTGAGCAATTCCATTCCCAGGTATTTATCCAAAGAACTCTAAAACACTAATTCAAAAAAATATATGCACCCCAATGTTTATTGCAGCATTATTCACAATAGCCAAGATATGGAAACAACCTAAATGCCCATCAATAAATGATTGGATAAAAAACTTTTGTACATTGATACAATGGAGTATTACTCAGCCATGAAGAATGAAATCTTACCTTTTGCAACAACATGGATAGAACTAGAAAATACCATGCTAAGTGAAATAACTCAGGTTGAGAAAGACAAATACCATACAAGCTCATTTATGTGTGAAATCTAAAGAACAGAATAATTGAATGATCAAAATAGACACAGACAATAGTTTAGTAGTTGCCAGAGGGAAAGTAGGGGGTGGGGAATGAGGGAGGTAGAGTCAAATACATGGTGATGGAAAAAGAAATGACTCTGGGTGGTAAGAACACAATGCAACAGATGATAAAGAACTGTACACCTGGAACCTCTATCATTTAACTAACCAATTCACCCTAACAAATTTAACTAAAAAAAAAAAAAAATAATCTCAGCCAGGTTGGAGCCAGAAGAGCAAAGGAGTTAAATATAACTTCTTATGGAACAATAAAGTGACTTTCTTCCTCTTGTTTTCCTTTTCCACCAGGCGATGATTTTAACAGCTACTTTCTGACACCAAAAAGAGGATCAGAAATATGGATTATGATAAGAGGATGGCAAGGTGTGGACATTATTACAAGCAATAATTTTCTTTCATTTTGCAAGGAATAAATACATTTAAATAGTTTTCTATATAAAACCTCTAGATGAATATTAAATATTATTTTTTGAAATTTTAAAATGCAAACTATTTCACATAAAGTTGATAGAAGAGTATAATGAACCACCTTTATAATGAAAATACCCAGCTTTAAATGATTAACTTATAGTCCCACTTCCCTATTCCACCATCCATTATTTTAAAATAAATCCTAGATATATCATGTCATTCATAAATATTTCATGCTATATCTCTAAAAGAACTATTTTAAAAACACAATAACTATACCATTGGTATACCTAAAATTTACCAAAAAACTTTGTGTCATCAAATAAAAGGTAAATTTTCAAATTTCACAGACTGTCTCATAGTTTTGTTTTTTTTTAATTCTATAGGAGTCTAAGTTGGGTCCAAATATTGTGGTAAGTTGATCTGTCCAAATTTTATTTTTTTATTTTATTTTTTTTTTGCTTTTTGGTATGTGGGTAGCTCCCTGACTGGGAATCAAACCCAGGCCACAGCGCTGACAGCGCCAACACCGAAGCCTTAAGCCACTACACCATCAGGGAACTCCAAATTTTATTTTAATGGGAATAAAATATGTTTAAATTAAACTTAGAAGTTTTGATTAATTTAGATATAATGAAATCTAATATAAAAGGAGTGAATAACCAGATTAAGTCACCCTAGTGGTAACTCAAAACTGCTCACACTGTCCATAATAATGGTTTTATAAGATGATTTTTATCAAGTTAATGCACTAAGCCAGGCTAACAAAACTCACCTGTAATCTCTCACTTGTTTTAACATTTTCACTGTTTTACTTTGGCCAAATATTTCCTCCTTCATATGAAATTAGCTTGAATCACCGGGAGGGATCATGTGACTTCATCATCTCAAAGAGTAGGCAGATTTGATATAAAATTGGTGTTTCCAGTAAGAAACCTAGCATGAGAATCAATCCAGCTATAGACTATGTTCTAATTTGTTAATAGGCACTACTATGTAGATATGATTAGTAAAAGTTTCATTACCACAACATGAAATAACTTCAAATTTTGTCCTTTTATAAAGTTGGCAAAGCTAGTATTTTTTCCGTATTGAACAGATCTTGTCATACAAGTAAGAAGCACATTTAATCTAAGATTTGAAATAATAAAGGTTAGAAATTTATCATTCATAGAAGCTTGCAGTAATCAACATAATAAAAGCTAAACTCTTTATTCAGATATTATAACAAAGAGTTATAAACTTGTGTGCTATCAATAAATAAAATGTGCAGTTTAAAATATCTAATGGTACTCCATTGCGAGACATTGTAAACCCTCATTAGAAATTATTAGGTCTTCTGAAATTTGCATATTAAGTTCTAATAGTACTTCTTAGGTTTAAAAGCTATGTGTGTATACGAGGGCTGTCTGGAAAGTATCCAGACATGTAATATGAAAAATAGAAGCATTTACGGCTGAATTTTTTTCTGGACTGCTCTCATATAATAGACCTTTCCACAGCCGGTATAGTAAAGTCTAGATAGCACTTCACTGTGGAGCAAATTTATTGATCAAAAGCAAAAATTTGTTATGGAATTCAGGAGTCTCAGTGCCTTTCATATACATGACATTTTACACTAACCTAGGACTTAGAATGCACAGTAAAATAATTAAAAATACTTATTGAATGTTTGATATTTTCAGAGAACTGCCTTAGCAAACAGTAGAAAAAAGTGTCACTATGATACCAAATTAAAGGGGAGAGGGTGAGAGAAGAGCGGGGGGAAGCTAAATATAAGGTGATGGAAAGAGAAGTCACATTAGGTGGTGAACTGATTATACATCAAGTTGACAATGCACTGTAGAATTGTATGCCTGAAACCTATGTAATCCTTGCTAACAGATGTCACCCCAATAAAAAAAAATAAACCATTAATACATTTAGTTTAAAAGAAGTACTTAAAGACAATAATTTAGAAATGGGAATTTTTGAGATTTGATGTTTTCTTTTAAACTCAGGTAGAACTTAATTGTTCCAAGTTCTACATAAGAAACCCTGTATGGACTTAAATTTAGAATAATGATGGTGGATTGACATCTAATCCTGTTTATTTTTATTGTTGATATTGACTTCACTCATTAAGTTACCCCTAGAGTACCTAACACAACAATCATCATTTATCCTGTGTACATTCCAAAATTTTTTTCTGATTTACCAAAATTGAAAAATTCAAGTTTTTGATTCTTTTGAAACAAAGTAAAAGCAGGTGTCATAGTACAGATAATCCTAGATTCAGGTAAGACAATTATAGAGTTGATTTTTTTAGTTGTTATATAAAAGTGATGATGTAAATCTCTGTTAAGATACAGAACAGACAGAATCCCTCACTCTAACAACAACCATTCCTCTTAACCGGCTCACAAAGGAGAAGTAGTGTTCACATCAACAACACCTATTCACACTTTGACAATGATGGAACTCCCATCTAAGAAATGTGGTATCAGTACTACCATTTCACAGTATTCAATAACAAAAAAGATATGTGGCATTGAGAAATTTTTAATCTTGTAGTCCTTTTTATTTTAATCACTTGCATGTGTCTCTCTCTCTTTTCCATACATATCAGAAACTAATGGTAACAATTTAGCCAAAAAAATAAAAATAAATAAGGCTCCTTTTAACTGTAAAATAAATCATTATCAATTAATACTACTACTATCAATAGTTTTATAGCTTTCAAAATGAAAATAGTTTACTTTCCCCTTTCCCTTTCTGTCATGCTTTTATAGTCTGGAGCCTCCTGCTATATTTATATTTACATTTTTTTTTTTTTTAGTTCTTCATTGAATCACTCCGTATATGACCCTAGTCAGCTTTCTCTTGTTAATACCTATGTACCTCTTCACTTTGTCAAGGATAATGAGAACTTCAATTTGTTTTTCTAAGATGCTAGCCAGTTAAGGATTATTTAGCAAATTTTATAAGGGTAGCCAACTCAATCACTTAGTCGTTAAATAAAAGGTTAAAAACCAAGCCAAATGAACCATATCTACTTTCTGAAAGCAGCTTCTAAACTTGTATTTATATTTACTGTAGTCATAAATTTGAAGTAAAATTTTTAGTAAGATGAGAACGAAAATATGTATTTTTTAGGGTCAGATCAGGATAAAAATTTTTTAAAAATAACACAAAATAGAATAGATTCAATTAGGGAGACTGAAATATAACCTTTACAATAACGGTCAAGAAATACTCATTAATTAAATGACTGCAGTAATTTGTCACTTTAGACAAATCTAAAGTCTCTCCCCTCTTAATGATGATCTTAAAGGGCTCATAACCAAGAAGTTTAAATGCAAAACTTGAATCCTGAATAGGCAGGAATATGAAAGGAAGGAAGGCTGGTGATAGTCTAAGGGAAGAAGGGGTGTTAGAGTTCCTCTGGAGAAGATGAAGGCCAAGGAAAAGAGCCATGTGTTTAGGGAGATAAGTATGCCTCCTTTTCAGCCCTTGTTGGTTGACAGAATTGTCAGACACTACTAGATTGTGTTTCTGGTTGATGGGGAAAAAAGGGTCACATTCTTAAGCAATGTGAGCCTTTGTTGGGACATATAGCATAATAAACCTATTCACCCATCCTACATGAAAAAAAAAACAACAACTAAACCATGTTCTTGGAAACGAAGTTCTTACAATCCATCTGCTATAGAATCTCCTATGACTGGAAAGAAACCTAGAGTTGTACTGGAGATAGAGAGAATAACTAAGGAGCTATTTAGAATAATTTGTAAGAATAAAAACTAAAAAACAAAAAACTATCTTGAGTATCCATAGGACAATGATGCCTTGAAAATGATGTGGAAGTGGTATATGTAGACACAGAAATGTGAATGTTTTAATATTGTATAATGATATACATATTGTTAAAATTAAAAAACACCTTATTAAAATAAAAAGCATTATTATTTATGCAGTTATTAAAATTATATAAGAAGAGCTATCTTGGGTCAAGGACTTCCTACCATTTAGTGAGGAAGAGGAGAAAACTTTAAAAGGAGGTGAAGGAGATCTTAGCTCTCTAACTACTTATTTACGAACAAGTCTTCTTGCCAGGAACTCCCAACTTGCTAGAAACTCCCAACTTCCCACTTAAGTAAAGAACTGATTTTATAATATCTTATAACAGGGCATTTATAATTTCAAAGTCACATGTATTCGTCATTACTTTTAACTAAATACTGTGATTAAAATGTCTCCGGAGTGCCTGCTACACTATAGAATGGATCACTAGTAAATTTCTATTCTTTAGAAAACACAATCATATTAGATTTTGGTATCTTTCATTTTTTATTTTTATTTATTTTATTTTTTGGGGGGTGGTTCCCTGGCTGGGAATTGAACCCGGGCCGCAGTGTTGAGAGTGCCGAAACCTAGCCACTACACCACTAGGGAACCCCGATTTTGGTATTTTTTAGATAGAATAAAACATTATATATAAAAAATCAAACAGGACTATGAGCTAATTTTTAAACAAAATACTGTACTTGAGTTCCTACTATTAGTAGCACTTGAAATACACAGCATGAATAATTATCAGAAAAATGGAGTCAACAGGCCTAAGTGGTAGACTATGTATTGCATCACATAGCTATGCTTTGGGATGAAATTGCATTTAAAAGTGTAGGCAAAGATATATCCAATACACAGCTAAAAGAATGACATTTATATAGCATAGAAAGACAGAATTCAATCTTTCTATGTATGGCTGAAGTAATTCAAGGTATTTTCTAATTCTCATTTGTCTATCTGTAGTACTACCAATAAACAATAATACTATAAATTCTACATTGAGGTCATTCAGTGTAAGCTTCTTCCATTACTCCATCCCACCTTAAAATTTCTCTGTATACTCACTTGTCTTTATCCTTCAGTCTTCTTTGTCAGCTTAACCACTTCTTCCCAATGCCACCAAAATAATGGCCTTTTAATTCTGTATCCTAATACCTTTTCATTTCATTAATTCATTTCTCTCATTTTTCTTTCATCTTCCATTGCCCTCCACTGACTCTTTGTGGCATATAATATGCTCAAGGTACCATGTATTGAGGGGAGGGGAGAGAATTTTCCCTGAGAGGAAGATGCACTGGAACTAATAAATTCACTAGTTCCAACCTCCCAATCTTCCTACCCAATAGGATTCTTCTCAGGTTGTATCCTTCCATATCCACAACCTTTATGTTGCATCTCCTTACAAGGCCCTTACTTCTAGGTCTGTGTGGTTTCTTGGTTTGTTCGAGTTCATTTCCAACCCATCTCTCCTGGCTGGTCCTCCTCTCACCTCTTAACACAAGCATCTTTGCTAGGTCTCTTCTCTATACTTTGTCTTATTTACCTGATTCACTCTTAGGTTTTCAGCTCTTTCTCCTATGCTGTTAATGTTCTCAGTAAATCTCTCACAAGCTGCTTTTCTTCTTTCCTTTGAGGCTGTCCTAGTTTCTGAACTTCATTATCAGGCCAAGTTCTCATTACCTATCTCTTTCTTCCTTTAAGTCATTCTACAAACTACTGATGGAATAGTATTTTCAAAGGCTCTGATTTCATCAGTCTCTTCTATTCAAACACCTTAAATGGTACCCCCACTATCTACTGTTTCAAGTTCAAACCTTTTGGTATGTGATTTGAGGGCCTTTGATTTGCTACTATCCCTAAGAATTCTATACTCTATTCATAATGTCTGAACTAAGCAAAAAAATATATTGATTATGTCTCTCCACACCTGCTGAAAAGCTACCCAGTATTCAGAGTCAGCTCAACTTCTATCTCCAAGTTATCCCATCTCCTTGGTGCAGAAGTAATCTCTTCCTTCTTCACGTACAGAAAGCAATTAACAACTTCTTGTAGGAGTGACACCCTTCTGCCTTGCTTTTAAAGGATGTGGACATTTCTTAATTGCATTAATTGAATATGAGTAACAGTAGGAAAGTATTTACTCTTTTGTCCTCTGAAGTGTCTTAAATGTAACAGGCAGTGTTGAATTCAGATTATATTCATTTAGAATTAGAGACTTCCTGTTTAGGATCTGAGCTAAAGTTTTTCTTTGCCTTATTTCTGAAGAAAAGACCTGGGAAAGAAATTAGCTAAATAAACAATATTGGCTATGTGTGGGAATAAATGACTGAATAAATGACTCAAAAATTATTTCAAAGCACTTTCATTTGAGTTATTGTACAAAAATTATTAGGGAGTTCCCTGGTGGTGTAGTGGCTAGGCTTTGGCGCTGTCAACACTGCAGCCTGGGTTCGATTCCCAGCCAGGGAACTACCCACATTAAAAAAAAATTATTACAAGCAATTCTACTCCTAGATGTATACCCAGGAGAATCGAAAACGTGTGTTCAAACAAAAACTTGCACACAAATGTTAATAGCAGCATTATTTATAATAGCCAAATGTCCTAATACCTTTCAAATGTCCATTACTGATAAATGGAAAATAAAATGTGGAATATTCATACAATAGAATATTATTTAGTCATAAAAAGAATAAAGTACTGATATATGCTACAGCATGGATAACCCTTGAAAACATTATGCTAAGTGGAGAGGTCAGACACAAAAGGCCACATATTGCATAATTCCATTTATATGAAATGTCCAGAATAGGTCCAGAATCCATAGAGAGAGAAAGTAAGTTAGTAGTTGTCAGGGGATAGGGATAATTAAGAGTGACTGCTTATAGGTAGAGGAGTTCTTTTTGGGATAATGGATATGTCCTGGAATTAGATAACAGTGATGGTTGCACAACGTGTGAGTACACTAAAAACTTGCACTGCATACTTTAAAATGGTAAATTTTATGTTAGAACTTTATTTTAACTAGAAAAAAAAAGAATAGTTATATGTTTTGTTCCCTGAATAACTCAATTTGGATTTGTGGTATAATGGAAAAGAGGTCTGACCTTTGAATCAGCAAATTCAGGTTTAAGTTAATTCTGCCACTTACCAGCTGTGTGTTCTTAAGGCTATTACTTCTCTAAGCCTCAACAGCCTCACCTACAGAGTGAGAACAAAATGTCTCACAAAGTTGTGGTACTCATGAAATAATGTTGAAAGCCCTTTACAATTAAAAAACCTTACTGATATTCTGTATACTTTAAATGGTTTTTTAATTCCTAAACAATACTGAGTAGTTCATAATTTCAACTTTTTCGCATTGGCATGTTATCTAACCAGCTTTAATTGTCATATATGAATGGCATCTTGAACTTGTAACACATCCTATGGGTACTAGTAGTACCATAGTTTGCAGAGCTATTTAACTTTAATCTTCACAATGACAGGTAGCATGGTATAATAGGAATAAAGGTACAGAGCTGAGTTCCACTACCTTGGGCAAACACCTAACCTTTCTGAACATCAGTGTACTCCACTATAAAGTGTGTTCATGTGTGCGACTTACACAATAATAGGAATTATACGATTGAGATATTTGTTACATAAAAGCTATACATATTAAAATATAAAGCACATATAAAAATATAGCAAGCACTCAATAATCAGCAATTATTGTTTCCATCCTGTGGAATAGCAAGGTTAAATGACTGGTCTAAGTTTACAAGATAAATCTGAAGTATAACCAGGAATAAAGAACAGGTATTTTGTACACTAGTTTAGGTAATTAGAATAGGAGATGATTCTGTGAACTTCCTGTGTGTTTTCCTAGCATCATATGGGTCCTCTGGAGCATGGCATTAGTCCAATACTTTAACTTCCTGCCTATTAGTTTTAAAAAAGACACAGTCCTCTTTAGCACCAGTACAAAGCCTAACACAGTAGATATTCATTGCATAAATAAATGAATAAAGGGAATGGTGTTACTGGCTGCATCTACGACCAACATATATGCAAAATCCAAAGCATTAACTAGACATTTCCAAATATTCATACTTTTACATATATAAGCTATTTTGCATTTTAAAAGTTTTCATTTGGGTATCCTATATGCTCTTTGGCATCTATACAATGGAAGCCATGCACTAAAAAAGCGGGAGGGGGGTGGCTGTAAATTGGTGCAGCCACTGTGAAAAAACAGTATGTAGGTTAGGCAAAAAAATTAAAAAATATGATCCAGTAATTTCATGTCTGGGTATATATCCAAAGGAAATGAAATCACTATGTCAAAAAGGTATCTGCACCCCTATGTTCACTGTAACATTATTTATAACAGCCAAGACATGGCAACAACCTAAGTGTCCAATAACAAATGAATGGATAAAGAAAAGGCGATGTATTTATATAAGAACTGTTCAGAAAATATCCAACCATGTAATATGAAAAATAGATGTATTTATGAATGGATTTTTTCTAGACAGCCTTCGTATATCCATAAAAAGAAGGAAATCCTGGCATTTGCAACAACATGGATGGACCTTAAGAGCATCATGGTAAGTAAAATAAATCAGAGAGAGATAAATACTGTATGATCTCATTTATTGTGGAATCTAAAAAAATTGAACTCATAAATACAGAGAATAGATTGGTGGTTGCCAGGGGCAGGCAGTGGGAGAAGATGGTCAAAGGTAAAAACTCACAACAGTTATAAGGTGAATAAATTCTGGGGATATACAACATGGTGATTATACTGAACATTACTGCATTGTGTATTTGAAAGCTGCTATGAGCAAATCTTAAAATTCTCATCACAAGAAAAAAAATTGTAATAATGTATGGTGATTGATGTTAACTAAACTTATAGTGGTAATTATTTCACAATATATATATACGTATGTCAAATCACGTTGTACACCTTGGACTAATACAATGTTATATGTCAATTATACCTTAATAAAACTATATATGAAATAAAGGAGGGGAAAACAAAGTTTTCATTTGGGTGGCGTCAATATGAAGGAAGGTATGTATTATTTCAAAAGACAAAGACTAATTGAGAATTAAAGCAACAGATATCTAATTAAAGTATCAAGTATTCTTATATTTAAGCTTCTGAATTTACACTTTGTTTTTCCTAATAGAATTACTAATAATTTTTTGTGGGCAGGAATCATATGTAATTAATTTTAGTATCTCCTCAAAGAGTCTAACCTTACACATAGTAGAAACTTAATTATACTTAAATTACTTAAAGAATTAGGTAAGAATACTTATTGGTTATATAAAATTTATTGATCGTATTTAATTTATAGTGATGGGATATAAAGTTGTTAATATCGAACTAAACCTCTCTAAAGTTGGCGATATCATTTTAAGAAAGGAAACAAAATCATAGATGTATATGAATATCTATATAGACACACACACACACACACACACACACACACACACACACACACGAGGACTGTCTGGAAAAAATCCAGCCATAAATACACCTATTTTTCATATTACATGCTGGATACTTTCTGGACAGCCCTTGTATACGTAGTTTCTCATAAAGCAATCATGTCAATCTTCAACCAGTTACAAAACTGTTTTCATTTGCCTCCTGTTTTTCTGTAAATGAGGTGGCAGACCTGACCCAAACTGGAAAAATATTGAAGCCTCTTCAATATTACTACTATTGTTGACTTTGTTTTCCATAGGTATAATGAAACAGATAATTACTTTCTTTTCTTTTCCTTCAAATCCAAGTTAAGTATGTCAGCACTATGTTACGAATTGTGAAAGATTTAATTCTAAGATATGCTCTTTGCATTCAAAGTGTTTCCATCATTACTAAGCTATAACAGTGAAAGATATAAGATACAATGCACATTTTTGCTCACTGGTTTGCTAATTTGAAAGTCACCTGGGAGTTTGCAGCAAAACAGTAAGAACTGAAATAGTTAAGAAAAACTGCAGACAGGAAGTAAACTCTACACAGGATCTTGAAGAAAAGGTAAAATCTGAGTAGGCAGAGAGAAGGGAGGGCTTTTTCAGTAAGTAAATAACAGCACCAGAGGCACAGAACTGAATGAGTATGGTGTGTTTGAGAGACAGGCTGACTTCAATAGAGCAGAAAGAATGGGCCAAAGAACATAGGAAATGAAGCTAGATAAGTAGTGTGATATAGATTAGAAAGGGTGTTAAAGTCTGGCAGACTTAGATTCAATGTGGTGGAAAACAGGAACCAAGGAAGCTTTCTGAAAGGGGAGTGACAGGCTGGAAGTAGCAGGTTAATCAGATGAGTTGGAAAAAACAGACAGAAATGAAGGAAGGAAGGCAAGTGTGGTAATCCAGGAATGAGGCGGTAAGGGTCTGAGCAGGGTAGCTGCAGAAAGTGTGTTTCAGCAGTAATGCAATGTGTCTTGAGAATGTAAAATCAGCGTCTTAGAAACATGGATGAGACAGAATAATCCAGAGGCTGTCTGTTGGGTAAGGAGGTTGTACCACCAAGTAATAAGACCTGTAAATTTCAAACACTAGCATATATTCACAAAACCTAATTGTTTTAGAAGCACCCTTTAAGTAGTTTTATTTTGTTTAGTGAATTTGATGTAGGTGCCCCCAATTTTCACATCTGCTTTGCTAACACAGCCCCATGAAAATATGCTTACATTAAAAATTCATTGTTTTTCAATATATAAACAAAGTTAACTGACCCATTACAGGATATGAACCCCCAGAGACTAAGAGAGTGAAAACAGAAAAATATTCTTTTTTATACACAAATGTATATTCTTCATTGTCTGGTTGCACAGAACAAAGAAACAAACAAAAATAACTTTTTATTTTTAGCTGATCTAAAATCTTGAGACATACGTAGTCCTGAATATATCTGACAGTGCTCTAGTCAGAAGAAAACAAACAAACTTTATGGAGAAAATGAATTTAAAAATCAGCACTTTGCCATGTTGCTTTCCTGAATGTGCTATCAAGTTGGAAGGAAATTCTCTAAAGTAAAACAAAGAAAATGTTACTACAGCTAAGTTTGGCAGATTAATTTTTGTAGAATTAATTATTTAAATCTGTAGTCAGCTCTTCTGCTTCTCCTCTCCCTTTAGAATGGGTAGTATAGAATGTGGTAAGAGGAGTGCTCCCATGGTACTTTCTAAATAATTCTATTACTGTAACACTGATTCTATTATTTATATATGATTACATGTATCGTTTTACATCTCTTCCTATGGTCATTTTCTGGCAGAGCTGTGAATAAGAACTGAAATGTCCAAAAATAGCAAAAATAAACATATCTACCATCATTTACCAAGCTCTTCCTTTACAATGTCTGGCCAAACTTGCATTTTTCCTACATGATCTCATTTAGTCCTGAGAATAATCCTATGAGGTAAGTACTATGATCATTCCCATTTTATAGTTGAAGAAACTGAGGCTTCAGAAGTTAAGAGACTTAACAAGGTCACAAAGCCAGTGAGCTACTAAGTGGCAGATGCGTTCATCTGACATGTTCTTGTTAATCATTAGACTATACTGCCAACCCCAAACATATGTGACCAAAATAAAAAGAGATAGAAGGGACCTGGACATACTACTTACTGTGTAAAAGAATTAGGGGTGAAGCATCATTTCTAAGAACTTTGTCATTGATACAAAAAGACAGATTCCTTAACTCACTTCTAACTTTTTTCCTTATAGTACTGAAAACACTGAACTCTATTCCTGAAGGAGAGTGGGACACTGCTCTGAAATGATTAACTGTCCCCTCTTTTAGTAGGATACTTAACATTATGTTACTATTTGATGGTATTGACAGGATCTCAATTTGGTCACATTTTTAAAAAAATGCTCCTACTTAGATCATCCAAGTCAAGACTAACTAGGCTAGCTCGTGATAACAAAAAGCTTTAAAAAGTATTTTTTTTTTTAGTAGAAACTAACCTTTAAAAACTATTCCTCAGTACATAAAATACATTCATAAGACACTTCTAAAAATAACTCTCCACTGTAATTCTGTCCTTATGCATCTGGACAGAGATGTCATATTTCTTCCACAAAGCTTCCTTTTATGTTGCAACAGTAACAATCTCAATTTCAAAACGAACCAGAACAATCGAGAACTATAAACTCCTCCACAAGACATGCTTATTTTTATTAGTATTTTACATATATTGTCTAACTATGATGAGACACATTACATTTTAACTCTGTGATATGTTTAACTAGAAAGTAAAGCAGTTAGAGTTTAAAGTTCTGTCTCTCCTCACCCCTTTTTTCTGCTAACCCATGGTCTTCCACAAAAAGGTCAGTATGAGCTTTACAGACTAAAGATAAGGAATATCACCATGATAAAGTAAAGAATCGAACATTAAGCATATGCCAAGTAATACAGAAGTTTAAAATTTGTCATCTGGTATAAAACCAGCAAATAGTTGGTTATAACTGGTTATAACTATTTCAGTTATATTTGGTTAACTAAACATGTACAATAAGATGCAATTAGTAACTTCCACTTTTTCCTCCAAATAGTGGTATTAGGAAGGCAGCCATGTAACCTGCAATAATCTGTCACTACTGTGAAGCCCCACACCCATTCAAACTATGACTGGGATATATCTGGAGTGCTAGTATAACATTCAGACAATATAGAAGTCCTCCCTTTCTATAAAAACTGAGATTTGCATAATTTGTGCTTTTAAGTATTCAACATTTATAAATTTTAAGAGAAAACACATTTGATGATATCACATTCAAAGATTATTTGAAAGTTTTAATTTTCTTTTTTATATGTTAGAAAGAATAGAACCCCAAATCAGCTAATACCAATTGCAGTGCTTCTTGAATGAAAATGCATCCTATGTATAATTATAAGACTTTAATTTACATACACATCTAACATGTAAAGTATAGGAGTTTGGAAATCAGGGTAATACACATTTCCTTTAAACCTTGTTCCAAGAGCCTAGTGAAGTTGGCAAAGAAACTATTAAGGTAGCTTTCCTGGTTTCTAAAATATTTTGCATAACATACAAACTATGAGATGTTAAAAAAATTATTTCCTACTTCATCTAATTCCATTTTATGAACCAGAGTAGTCTCATAAATTATTATTTCGTGGTTAAGATATTTTATTTTTACACTTTAATAAGTAACCTTATGTACTAAAACAAAAAAAATTACAAAACAAAGTAAATGTGATCAAATCTTCTGACATTTCTGTCTCTAAGTTTGGTATTATAGTCAAGAAATTACTCTGTTTTCTATTCTATTTTCCCTTCTGTAAAACAAGAAGACTAGGATGTGACCTTATTTTTTAAAGATCTCCAGGATGAACAGTGTGCCATTTTGAGTAGCTTATTTTTGAAGTATTGTTTTACAGTAATAATATCATTAGCATAAACTACATCCATTTAATAAACATGGCTTTTAATGTATTTAAAATTTTTATTTAAAAGACTCTTCTGACAAGATTGTTATTTTTTACCCCAATAAATTTAATGATAAAAGATTTTGATACTTTATTTGTATTTACCTCATTTACTCAGGAGAAAGAAAAATAACCAATTTTTGAAAAATATTCCCACTAATATTTATTTGTAGAATATCAAACTACAAATTAAAATAAATAGAGCATATGACTCCAGTGACTTTTGAGGTTGATTACTCTCATCCGGACTTTGAGCTAAGGCCATAAATATTCACATGAAATTCAACAGAGTTTATTAACAATGTTTAGACACAAACCCTATTTATAATAAAACACTAAATATAAAACAAAACACCAAGCTTACTCACCGTAGATCTTTTCAAAGGCATTTCCTATTTTTCCAGTCTAACATACTAAAGACTTTAAAAATTCTTTATTTAGCTACAGCAATAATAAGATTGCCCTGGAGATGGCTTTCTTTAAAAGGTGCCTCTTAATCACTTAGGAAAAGTAAAACTGAAGTCAACTTAAGTTGTAAGAACACCACCATACTCTGAGCACCTTCATCCCGAGAAAGGAAGTTATTACAGACGGCTTTATAAATGAGGCTTAAAGAGAGTACTTCCTGGTCAGACAGTTAACGTCAACAGCATGTTTTATACTGCTTTACATTTCACATTTTGAAAAGAACTTCCTAAAAACTTTTCCTGAATTTCCCCCAGTCCCTAAAAAAGAGGAAAGCTTGCTAGAGCTAAACAAATCTTATGTAAAAATCTACAAAATTCTATCAGTGCCTACTTACCATTATGGTATCATCTAAATGTCAGAAGTGGTTATTATTGGCAATAATATCAGCTTAAGTTTTAATTTTACATTTATGCACCCTCCATGTCCCGCCACCCCATGTCCTAGAACGAGGTTTCCCGGAACACATTAGAAGGTAAAGAAAGAACTTACTTAAAGGAGGACAACTCACCAATTCCTTGATAATGGAGAAGCAAATAACCATTCACATTTTAATTTTCAAATTTAAAGTTAATTCTCTTTTAAACATTATATACATATATATATATATATATATATATATGTAAAGAAACCTTGTACAATCCTAATAAGGAACTGCAGACAAAAACAGCGTGACCTGGGTGCTGCACATTACTATCACTATTGCAAACTTAAGTATTTCCTGTTACAACGCCCATTGGTTCTCGTAGGTGCAAGTGCCTATGGGTGTTGCCAATTTACTCTTCCTTTTGTAAGTGAACCACTGAAGGAGATTTCAGGTTGGCACAATCAATGCTAAGAACTGTTAGGGCATAACTACCTTAGCTAATACCAACAGCTTCCCAAACTAGGTTGATTACCTAATTCAAAGCAGCTGGAGAAAATTTATTTTGCCAGACTTTCAATACTTTTCTAAAACGCACTATTATAATATTAAGAATATGTGACTTCACTCAGCAAATATGTATTAATTGCTTTCTCTGTACAAAGCACTGTTCTAGGCACTAGGAAAACAGTAATGAACAAAACAAAGTTCCTATGGTCATTCATACATTATAGCAGACTTTTGACCATTTCATATATAATGAGAAAACTTCCATAAAGACAGAGAATAAAAGAATTTGTATGGAAATTTGGAAAGTCAATTGAAGTGCTCACAACTAAAAGGCATTGTAGCAAAATGAAACAAAATAAAGTGTGTGGATTAGTGAAAATATAAAAGAAAATAAAAGGCATTGTAATTAATGCCACCACCAGAACCCAGTATGTACATAGCTTTTCCAGACCCTACTACCTTAAAGTAAGAATATTTATGATTTCAGTGTTTCAAAAAGGCCATGTTGGAGGCAAGGGAATATGTTGCAGCAGGGAAAAGAAAAAACTTCTCACCATGAGTCACCAATGACTAAGTTCTTTTAATTTAGGCTTAAAACATTTCAAAAACCAATTACTTGTACATGCAAAAAACTGATAACCCCAAATTAACATCAGAAGCTTGATTTGACCAATTTTCAGGGTTAATATCAGCATCTAAGAAAAACAAGTGAAGTGTTTTTAATGGGATAATAACCCCTGTACTGAATTTCATTATAATTTTAGTCTTATTAGTCTTTAATGCCTATGGACTATGTCAGCAAACTTCCATTAAATTTTGTTACAACGAACACAGTTTGCTTAGATTTTAGTTAAACAGAGACACAATCATTTCTGAATATGTGGTGTGGTAATAGAAATGGCTTTTATTTGCATTCAGTAAAACAAATATATAATAAATTCAAGGCTGCTCTAAGAAAAATATAAAATCCAGAGAGTAAAATATACAGATAATTTCTATTCTTCCAAGCTATACTTTACTTCCTTAGGATTTTACTTCATTATGTTTAAAATAAACATAAAATAACCTTCTTTTGAGCCAAAAAATTGAAGAATTCTAAAAGCCAAATTTACATATTGACTCATTCAACAAATACTTATTGAGCACCCACTACATATTAGGCATTTTTCTATGAGTTGGGGATATAGCAGTGAATAAAACAAAAAGAATAAAACAAAAACCTCTGCTTTCATAGAGCCTAAATTCTAGTGTAGAGATAAAAGACGACAAACAAATAAAAAAATATTTGGTATGTCAGAAGGTAGTAAGCACTATGGAGAAGAATACAATAGGAAAGGTAGGGATAACAATAAGGTTACTTGTTCACAGTTGAAACTGCTTATATCACAAAGTAAGAAACTTTGCTCTCCCAGGCTCTGTCTCTCTGACTCAAAGAAACCTCCACCTTCTGTTGGAAATGACAGAGAATCTTATTTCATTTGTTGTTAATACCTAGAGAAAGAAAAACAAACTTCCAAAGGCTTGAAGTTAGAACCCATTGCTTACTGATAAAACTATCACATAAGGAAACAAAATAAATCCCAAACACAATCAGTCAAAAGTCACTTTAGGAAATATTGTCATGCTGAATATGAACATACAAGTTTGCATATACTTGTTACCATTGAATTTACCAAATGTCAAGTTCAGAAGTGAATTCTTCACTTTAGAATTATACCTAGTAATAATTACATTGAAATATTATCTTTGAACTTAAAATAAGTATTTCAATTTACTATGATTCAACAAATGTTTGTTGCAAAACATTTCATTAGATGTATAAGACACTGTCCCTTTAAAACCAAGAGATGGACATCTAGGAAGGAAGAACACAAACCCTATAATGTAATATCAAAGAGAATATTATGTAATAAGAAAACATACAAAGCAAGTACTTAGGGAATTCACTGGAGAGAGTAGCAGGGAGGATGATCTGAGTTAAGACCTCTTGACAGATGGCATTGGCGGTAGGTCTGAAAAATGAGGAACAGAAGGCATTCTAGGGAAAAGAAATGTCAGGAACAAAGATCTAAAGGTGGCAAATCATCAAGTGCTTGGTGAGTAAGCAGGTCAGTCTGACTTTGGCACAGAAAATATATACATACATACATACATGAATGGATTGTGGGGCAACAGGAACCTAAAACCAGGTTGATAAATCTATACTGAATTCAGTAGGCCATGGAGAATTATTAAAGGTTTTGAACATGTGACAAATTCAGAGGTATTACTTTAGGGAGAATAAGAGAGCAGTTGCATATGTAGAGGAAAGATGAAAAAGAATAGGAGACTGGAAAATTGTCACAGTACTTCTTTCCTAGCACTTTATGAAGGCCCTCATTAGCTCCCTTTTGGAACACTGAGAGATCTACAAAGTGGAAAGTATACTGAGTTGAAAAACCAGGTGTAGGTCACAGTGATCAAGTCTGCCAATTGTCTGCATGACCTTGGGAAGTCACTTACTGTCAGAGTCTCAGTTTCCCTATGTGTGAACCTATTAATTTTTTTTTTTTTTTGAATCAGTAGCCATGAATTTCAGGAAATGATTAGATACTGAGATTAGAGCAAACACAGCAATAAAAAGTTGTTTCAAGGGATTAAAATAATAAGCAGCCATTGTTTATTAAATACCTCCTATGAGTTTGTCACTGCTTGGCACTTTATATAAATTGCTTCATTTCCTCCTTAGAAGAGGCATGTATTCTTATTTTATAGTTGAGAAAACTGAGAAAATTAAGACTTAAGTAACTTACCCAGGAGCAGCCACCTGGCATAATGACAAAGGCAAAATAGGTGGCCCTTTCTCCCAATACATCATGCTGTTTCTTATATGGTAGATAAATAATGCTAACATGTGTTCTTGTGATCCAATGAATCACTGTCTCTGTTACCACCCTTTTGATATACTAAAAGGTTTCAATAGGATAAGAAACAAAGTATGGACATAAATATAACCTACTTATATATATATCACTCATTCAATTTCCATTTACTAGGCATCCTTCATACCTAATGCTTGGTATTATACTTGGCATGGAGGATGCAAAGATAAATAAGACCCATCTCTGCCCTCAAAGTGTTCACAAGCTAGTAAAAATACAAAATATAAACAGGGAACTGGTATGCAATGACAGAAGAGGATTCTACATAAGAGACAATGGAACCATAAAGGTACATGAAGGAGAATACTGTAATTTTATATCTCAGATATTAAATACTGACCTAAATCACTTAAAGACTATATATTTTATTTTTGAAAATATTTGCATATTTACACAAACCTCCTTCAAAAAGTAAAGGCTAATAATGTTCACAACAGAAAGACAGTCAGCCATGAACTATGATTCTGTTTTGTGTGCCTACTGCCAAGACTAATTAGGTGACTAGTTTATTTAAGAAAGCATTCTGCCTTGATCAGTGCCATCTATTGTAAAGGGTAAATAAAATGTATTTGAACTGTCATAAGCCTTGATTACTATAGATAGAAGCCAGTGTCATTAGATGTAAGTGAAACATAAAAAATAAATATATACTGTGTGAGTCCTTGTTTGATTTGGAAATATAAAATTATCCTACTGTCTATTGAAAATAGTGGAAGAAATAAAATTGAACTCTTTCAATGAGTACTTTGATAACTCACTGATTAAATATCAAGCATAACAAATGCACAATGTGGGGTTGATTTTGCTATCCATCATATCACTAAGGCTAGAGATGAAGTGAAAGGGCCCAAAACACTAGATGCCAGCATGTCAATTCCATGCTCTCTGTTTGGAGCTAAAGCCACATGGGTCATACCTCTTTGTTTCATGGGAGTATTACAAGGCATCATTTTCTCACTCGGGATGAAAAACGTATATTCGTGAGATAGCTGACAATGGTTAGGAGAATATTCAGTGTTAATAAGTCAAGAAACGGACCCTTAAGTCGTTCTATTGTAAAATAAAAATAACTTAGAAAGACTTTAAATATACTTCAGTATCGCTAACAAATCTTTCCAGAAAAAAATACATTAGGCTAATTTATAAAGTATTTAGGTAACTTTAACAACATATAGCTGAAATGATAAAATATATCCATTTAATTCCTACTGGTTATTATAAAAATTCTAAATAGTTGTTCGTAATTTGGTGCCCATAGCTTAGAAATGAGTTAGGTCACATTTTGGCCCATAAATAAACATATCTAATCCATAATTATAGTTAGATGGATATCATTGATTATTATTATTTTTATTAAATTGAATCTGAGTTTAAGAAACAGTAACAAAATTTTAATATATCTTTGAAAATAGCAAAGCAATCAGTTCAATGAATAAGGCTAAGTAGTTACAAACTAAACTACCTATGGTGAAATGCAATTAATTGTATAACATACCACAACTTACAATTACTAATTGCAAGCTCTTCTCTCTGAGTGACAGGATTCTCTCATTGAAGAATGAGAAGGAGTCTGATAATGTCTTAGGAGAATCACAAAACACTTTTTGATGGAAACTTTCTGCCTGTCTGTTTGTTTTCTTTTTTGGAGGGGAGGAAAGAAACAAGACTGGAAGAAAAGATTATAAAGGAATGAGACTTTTTAACAAAGACGCTAAAATAAAAGTACCAATAGTTAAGTTTTCTTTCATTCTCCTATACTACTGAAACCAACAAATCTGAATACTGGCAAGCAATGAGAACTTTTATTCAAGTTGGCTTAAACATTAAACCAAAGTAGATATCAAGGTAGACTCTGAGATTACAATGGTTTAACTGTATAGGACTCAAATGGTAAAGAAAGTGTAAAATGGGTCATTGTATTTACTGGGCAGTACTTGCATCTTGCTAAACTAAGACAAAGAACAGTTTACAAACTACACCAAAAAGAACTTGCATTCTGTTGTTGCTATAACCATTCATATGAAAGTTAAGGTTCCTTCTTAATCTCTACTTTTGATGATATTTTTTAATTGAAAAGCAGTTTAAATGAGCATAGGTGTCATAACTTCACATATTTATAGTCCTAGTGTTTTATTTCGTGAAACAAATGAAAATAAATTCCCACATAGACTTCTTACCTCCTCCGCCCCCATAAACAGTTATTGTAGGTCCGTCCTATCACTAAAAATTCTATTACAGGGAGTTCCCTGGTGGTGTAGTGGCTTAAGGCTTCGGCGCTGTCAACGCTGCAGCCTGGGTTCGATTCCCAGCCAGGGAACTACCCACATACCCCACCCCACCTCCCCGAAAAAATTCTATTACAATGTACCTCTTTATCTCTGGATCAATATCATAATGTAACATGGTGAAATGACTGCTTTAGTAATCACTCAGGGAGTATCAGAACCCTTTTCGTACAAGGAAATAAATTTAATGTTTTATCTTAAGAAACTACCATTTGTACCAGTGAGAAATGAGCTAACAAGTATGATGAAATAGCTTATCTGCTAGTTTTATTACTTTGTAGAATTATTGGTACTGAGATTGCCAATCCTTCTAAAGATTATTTCATATGTTACATGCACTATATGACCCTTGTAAATAACCTCTTTGGTTAACTGACCTTGTTTTTACTTGAATTCTACCTCGGGTTCTGGAAAAATAAATTTAATGTTAAAAAATTGTACTTAATACATCTTAAATAAATTATAGTGTCTCATAATCAAAATTTGCATTTGCTATTGCAGTTCCTCATATTTCCATAACTTCTGTTTCTTAGGGGAGGACTTCAGGTTAGTAGAATTTTCATAACCACATCAAGTTCCACAGTCTCTGAAGCCAGGTAAGAAATGTTCTGTATCAGGTAATATCAAATAAAATCCCCAAATGGCACTTACCTTCTACTTATTACTACCCTGATGAGGATGACTTCAGTAATTTTTGTCTTGGATTTAAATAAGCAATTCTATGTAAGCCTTCCACATTATGTCTCTGGGAAATAATGCAGTATTTCTTTCTCTGTTGAAGCTGCCCATTACTAAATACGTACAAAGGCTTCTAATAAGACATATTTTAAACCCCAAACAAAAAAGATACCTAAATAACTGTGAAATGATAAATGTAGTTATTAAATTCACCATTATTTCCCCAACACCATCATTTTCTAAGTCTGCTATAAAAAAGAAACCAGTCACAAAGAGAAGAAGTGAGGAGAAACAACACACAGAGAAAAAGAGGTTAAAAAAATTCTGTAACAAAGCATGTGCTTTCAAGAGAACATTTGAAATAGTAGTAGTCTGGGAAGTATTAACATATGCTAAGTACTGTGAACAACTAGCCTGGTCATTAATTTTCACATCCCTCAAAGTAAGAGTTTGCCCCCCAATTCCCACTCCCTATTGTTTTCCTTTATTTGTTTCAGCATTTTAATAGACACACACTTGCCTCCCACCAGGGCACACATTACTGTCTGGTTTAAAGAGGCTTATCTCTCCTTTGCCTTGTCCTGGAATTATGCCTAAAGCTCAGTCCTGGTAGATTTTAGGATGAGAAATCTAATTGGAAAGTGCTGTTCGTTTAGCGACTCCAATACCTCTGTTCAAAATTTAGTTTGACCTTCCAACTATCTCCAACACATCAAAGTTAAACAAACTTAGTATATATTTCTTTAAGTCTACATAGTAAACATTGATACTGATGTGCTGCCACATCTGAGAAAGTTTCTTAGCTCCTTGTAGACTTAAATAAAATGAAAAACAGAGTCCATCAAAATAAACGTCCTCATTAAGCCAAAACATGGGTCTCCAAAAGGCTCCCTTCCCTTTCAACTTGTTTGTGATGGGCTGAAGACGCCCTCTCGAACTTCTCACGTTCTGATTAAGCCTGTAAGGCCGGGAAGCCCCTCACTTTCAAGGCATCCTCGCCAAACTCGTAAGAACCTAGCGGGAAGCCCGGGAGGTCCAGCCGGCTCTCTCCCTTGATGAAGATCTCTGTGCTTCTGCCAGACCCTCCGGTCCGTGCGCTCTACTTAGAGATGTTTCGTTACATAATCCCTGTCCACACGGAGTCCCGGGGGCTCAGGCTGCCCCGCGCCCCACACGCTACCCTTAGCAAGATCGGCTGACGGCAGCCCCTGCGAGCAGCACGGTCCCCCGGCGCCGCGGGCTGTCCGACCCCGCCCCGCGCAGCGACCCGGACCCAGGCTCCCCAGCTCTCTCGCGCAGGGCCCGGGCGCGCTCAGGAGCCCCTCTGGCCCTCCCGGCAACGCGCGCTGTCCCGGCCCCGCTCGGGGACCTCTCCACCAAGATCTGCAGTTCCAGCCCCTCTGGGGGTACCCTCCCCTTCAGATCCGCTGTCCCAACCCCATCAGACTTGCTGCCCCAGCCGCTCTGGGGGGCCCCCACCCTCCGACCTGCTTTCCAGGCCCGTCTCGGGGCCACCCATCAAACTCTCTGTCCCAGCCCCTCCCGGGGACCCCTGCCCCCAGACTTGTTGTACCAGCCCCTCTCATGAACTCCCCTCAGACCCGCTGTCCCGCTCCCTCTCCGGGTCCCCTCTCTCAGACCCGCTGTCCCAGCCCCTCCTGGGGCCCCCTCTTTTCCGACCAGTTGTCCTGGCCCCTCTCGGGGTGCCCCCTCAGACTCCCTTTCCCCTGCCCGTCTCGGGGTCCCCCCTCAGATCCTGTGCCACAGCCCCTCTCCGGGTCTCCTCACCACAGTCCGGACTGTCAAACCGCTCCCGGAACTCGCCTCACTCGGGTCTTCGCCGACCCCATTCCGCTCAGGATCCCCTCGCCCAGGCTCACGCTGTCACCGCCCCGCGCCCCGGTGCTCTCACCTCAGACCTGCTGTCACCACCCGGGCCCGGCGTCGCTGCCGCCGCTTCCTCTCCCACACTTGTTTCCGAGTCGCTCTTCTGCCGCTTGTCCCCTGGCAGACCCCGTGGTCCGGTCGCTGAGTGGCCGGTCCGGTGGCGCGGAGCCTCCGCCCGCGGTCTCTGCGTCGCGTCCCACACTCTCACGCAGAACCCCGCCGCCGCCGCCGCCGCCGCCGCCGCCGGGCGCCACACCGACCCTCCCGCGGCCGCCGCTGCTGCTGTCCGAGGTGCGGCTCTCGCCAGGGGTGGCCAATCGCACCCGACTGCGCCGAGCGCGCTCCGCCCCACGGTGTCAGTCCGCCCGCCCCCTGGCCCCGACCACGCCCCTACCTCTCTCCAATAGGCTTTCTACTGACCTTCCTAGATCGCCGGGCACGGCCTGGGGCCGGATATAGGTACTTGATTGAAGGTGTCTGGGATGCCGAGCGGTCGATGGCGCCTGAGGATTGGCGGAGTTGACTGTGGGAGGAATGGGGCGGGGCGGTTTGTTCGGAGAAGGAAAACCATGCAAGTTCATTTACCCACTGGCCGTGCTGGGGTGCGGTCGGTAGTGTTTGTGTAGCAGTTGGGTCAAAGTTCATGGCACTCCTCCCTGAACCTTTACTTTTCTTGGGAGATTCCCAGAAGAAAAGGCCTCTTGGGACTACCTGGACCACCATGTTAGAGCCTTTGAGGAGGTCCCCATTCTTCTAGACCTTGCACAGCTTTCTAAGTAATTCTGCCAGAAATTAATACAGCATTTATTCACTCAGGACTTGTAAATATTTCATGGATTTAAACTCTTATATCTTTGTCAAGGGAGTTGCCCTTTATTGCGTTCAACACATGTCAGTTTAATGCTTTTGGAAAAAAAAATCTATTAATATGTACTAGATGCATACTCTGCACAACTAAACGATTAATGCTGATGGGGCACATTTTGATAGGTACAGGGACAAAACTTTAGAAATAATCAGTTTGTGGGTTTTCATAATTATTTTGATAGGCGGAGCAGGAACTGTGTGGTAGGGGAAAACTTGTTAGCTTTAGCAAGGTTTTAGCAAGCCTATACAACATATTTTTTCAGGGTCAAATGTTTTAATGATTCTGTGTGAACTATGGCCAAAGTATAATGAACTTTTACTGAAGTGCAACCTGTGATAACCAGAGACCCATCTTGACCCAAGCTGAAAGATGGTGCATGCCAGGGGTGAAAGTGCATCATGTTACTCAGAACCATTCTTTATATTTTTGTGTAACTGAAAACAGCTACCCTCATTCTTAAACCCCAAGGTTTATGGACTTTGACACCTATGCATTTTATGAAGAAATTGTTTCATTTCAGGGACACAATTTGATCCCAAGCCCTGTCAAATGTATATAGGACTCAGAAAACTCTGTCATTAACTTTTTTGTGTTAAATCCCACTGACAAAGTTTGTGTTCTAAACACTATATATATTTTCCTTAATGTTTTAAAATCATACCCCATTCCAATTAAGATACTCCTCTTTTAAAGTCTAAGTTTGAGTGTTAGAGTATGCAGAGAGGGCCTGGTAGGACTTTAAGACTAGTTCTGAAGTAGATGTTGCATGAGCAGTGTGCTGAGTACCATTTTGGGGAAGCATGAAGAGAGATTTCAAGGTGGTAAAACTTGGTTTTGAGGGAACTTGATTTTTATAGTCCTAGAGAGACTGTCCAAAGCCATTATATTGAAACAACTATAAAGGTTGGGTAAGGGAATTGTTTTGACTAGGTCCTCTTTTTCTAAAGAGTATTTATTAAGAACTCATTCTACCATTCTGAAGTTGGCAATATGATAAGAAGCAATGGGGTAAGTTTTCATTACCTAAATGTTCAATTGTGTCTATTCATAGAAAAAAAATTGCATAAACACTAACCAATGTTATTTGCAATCAAGAAAATAGAAATAAAACATAAGCAAGATAAAAGTCCCAATGTCTTGAAAGGAAACCAATTAGCAATGAAATCAACATTTTTAATATTCATTGTATCAATGAACTCTAAAATGTTGGCACTTTCTCTGGTCTATGATTACTGCTACTATCTAGAACTCAAGTTACTCAATATAGTTAATTACAAATAATTTTGATGTGATGTGAGAGTATGAAAAAAGAAAATGACATCATCCTTTGGACAAGAGACAGTTCTGAAATACTAGTTTATATACAGATGGTTGACCTACAGTGAGCCCTTAGAATGAGTCTCATTTAGAAGGAGCTTTAGAAGATATCACAGCATTCCATTCTGGAAATTCTTGTGTTTGATGGGAGGAAAAAATCCCTCACTAATAGAGCCAAGATTTTAATTGACAAGGTAGAAAATAAGAAATGTTAAAATAAATGGGATAAGTTTTCTAACTTTGAGGAGATTCTATGAGGACCAATTCAGAGATAAATTCGGTCACAAAGGCTCTAGAAAATCAGAATATTGGATTCCACCCTGTCGTTTGCACCATGTTCAACTTTACTACTTATTTTTCTATGGAGACATGGTGCAACATAAAGAGTAGGGTTACTTTGGACAATCCATCAAATATCTCTGGGCCCTTTTTCTTATCCCTTTTCTTGCTACACACAACTAGAAAGGACATCCTAAATTTGTTCATGAAGCAAAGACTGTAACACCACGTCCCCTTCTACTCAAAGGGAATCACAGATTAACTCATGTAGATATTCAGCTAAGTTTCCACATAACACCTTCCTTAAGTTATCCTAATTAACTTCCTGTAGGTCAGTGTGCCACTTGCACAGTTGACAGTTAGCAAGTTACTGGGTTGAGGAAAATCACCTTTAACAAACCATATTCTAAGAAATATTAGGCAGCTGTACTGTAGAAGGCCTGGCTCCTAAGAGTGTAACTAAATAAGGCAGACTGGATGCTACCATTTTTATTATTTTTTTTTTGCCGAGTGACAGCTCTTTCCTCATCTGTAAAACCGAGAACATCTTGAGTAAATCTATACGAACAGTAAATGATTCCCACAGACTGGGAAAATACCGCTTTGATGACCCCAGAATGGAATATCAGTATACTTGTCTTTATTTTAGTTCTCAACTTAGGGGAGGAGCCAGGCTCCTTTTCTTCGGTATGATCACGCATACTCCAGGTGTTTAGGTTTCCCGACCTATAGAGGGGATGGTTAATGTCATTCACCTGCTTGTTAAAGAAGCGACCACCGCCATCAGCCAAAAGCCCATCCAACCCTCTCCCTTTCAGGTCGAGAACGATTCTCGCTTTAGCTCTGGTCCCAGGCGCCGCCTGGCGACTACTTCCGGAAGTACCATCTGAGCTTCGGGGTCCTGGCCGTGGCCAGGCCTGCCCAAGAATTTGCCTAACTCTAGGGATCCCGCTTCCGCCCCTCCCCACTATTCATTGAGGATATTAAGACGGCGATGAAAGAGTTGAGGTGAAGGCGAAGGGGCCGTCCAGCTGCCTTTTCACTCCCTGAAGATGGCGGAGTCAGGCGGTTCTTGGGCAGCCCGCGACCCGGAAGTCACCGCTGGCGCGAGGCCCCCGTTGCCGAGCGCGGGAGCGAGGGGCGGAGCTTGCCGGAGACAGGGAAGGGGTCGCCGCGGCTACCGTTCCACAAGTTGGCGGCTCCCTCGGGGGCTGCTAGGTGGGCGTCGAGTCCGCCGGGCGGGTGGCCGCCGTCCCCGGGTGGCATTGTCAGCTGCTGTCAGAAGCGACATGAGTGCCGCAGGGCTGTTGGCTCCGGCTCCGGCCCCCGCCGGAGCGCCGCAGGCTCCGGAGTATTACCCTGAGGAGGATGAAGAGCTGGAGAGCGCCGAGGACGACGAGCGCAGCTGCCGGGGCCGCGAGTCAGACGAAGGCACGTCCTTTAGCTCGCTGGGCAGCGCGCGGCGGGGTTGGAACCCCTGCGGGAGCGGATGGGACTCTGCATGGGAGAGGGGCGGGGCGACCTCTGGGGCTTGGGGCAGGCTGGAGGGGCAGCTGGACGGAGCGCGGCTGCGGGAAGTTACCCCCCACCTGTGCGGAGGAACGGGACGCTCTGGGGTTGCTGTTCGCGACAGTTGCTGGAAGGACGTAGGGAGCTGTTGTCCCAGCTGCCCCTCTCCCCCTATCCATGTACCTCAGGTCTGCATTGGTTGGATAGAGAAAGGCTTCTATTGAGTACCCCTGCCTTTTTAATTCTGAGAGGATTAGAGCAAAGCCCAGTTTGGCTTCCTGGTTCCCAAGTTGCTTCCCCATCCCTGCCCCTTACCCTCTACTCCCTACCGCGGGGGAATGCTTTAGTCAGCCCTGCTTTTGGAAGTATAGTATAGGTCGGTTGAAAGAATGGGACCTGGAATCAGAGCTAGGTCTAAATTGGGCTCACTTAAGCCAGCTTCTGACTTTAGATAACGTAAGCTTACTAGCCTCTGTTTTCCTAGCTGTAATGGGGCTTCCTCGCGTAGGTGTGCCGATGAAATGAGATGTATATAAAGTATTGTACCGGTACTTTAAAGCCTGGTACTCAGTAAACAGCAGAACTTTTCACCATTGGGCAAACAGGCACAGGGAGAAGGTAGAGGTTTGCTTAATGGTGTCCAGGTGTTGTTTTAAGTTTCATGCTCTTCGCATTATCATTACTGCCTCTCAGAGTCTTGCTTCTCACACTGGGTTATACAATTTGGGATTGCGAGGAACACTGTTTTGGAGGGATTGGGGAAGGAGCTGGCTGGAAGAGGAAAAAGGTGAACAAACAAACATAAAGGACACGAGGGAAGAAAGGAGCTAGAGACCATAAATGGGTGGAACATTCTAGCACAAAATAGGGCTGTAGAGCAAAAGGCTAGACCAGCTAGCTGTCTGGAACGTGGAGTATGTTTCATTGATCTGAGTTTCAGGTGCCAAGTATTGTGGCTGCCTCATGACGGGAACTCTGTGAGGGTCTCTCGAATGAAGGAGCGAGATGGGTTGGTGGAGAATTGGATCTGTAACCACGTTTAAAACGCACGTGCACGTACAGATAGGAAGCTGAAGGAACTAATTGCATTGGGTTAAACTGCATCTGAAGACAAGGCTTACCCAGAGATTTTGAATGTGAATCACTTGTCACTTGTATTGTTTTTAATTCCCACAAGGGGGAGCAATGAAGCTAAAATTGCGTTTCCCCCCTTAAGTAGGGCTGTTGAAATTATGTAGGCACTAGCCACTTGCTTATTCTAAGAACAATGTTTAAAATATTCTGAAACAGTTTCCGTTTGGTCAGTTGTAACTTTGAAATTAGTTATGAAAGTTCAATTCATTGATTGACATTCTCTTTTGTTTATATTGGATGTAGAATCTCTTAAGGGTTCAAACTGGGCATATACCAGAAGGGAGTGTACATATTAGGTTGGTTTGAAGTAGTGATCAGGGCTTGCCTGCCTGTCGTTCTCCAGTCTTACACTCACATCTTTTCCTGAACTGCCAGCGTTCTGCACAAGTAGCAGCCTTGACCATGACTACCTGTGTCTGCTGTACCCTGTTCCTTGGGCTGCACTTCAGATAAGGGCAAGCTCTTTGCGTAAATCTAGCTGTATGTAAGTTGGAAATGGCATTTTCTTTTCTGAAGTAACTGTATGTAATACTTTTCATTGATGTCTTCACACAGGCCTGCATTGAGTAGAAATTCATTTTGCAGAAAATTATTGTCACTATGTCAGGTGATAACTCTATGAATTACGGTTTTAACAAACCTTTCTTCCCTAATTTCAGACACTGAGGATGCTAGTGAAACTGACCTGGCAAAACATGATGAAGAAGACTATGTAGAAATGAAGGAACAGTGAGTATGAGTTTTAGATTTCTTTTTTGGAATACAGAATTGACAAAGAAATATTTATAGTGACCTTGTGTCTGTGGCTTTCACCACAGTGCTTCTAAAGACTATGTGTATGTATGCAGTTTCTCCCCTTTAAATTGGTGACATTTAATCAGTCTTCCTAGTATAAAAATCTTTTTTGGGGGCCGGGGGGCGGTGGTTCCCTGGCTAGGAATCAAACCCAGGCCGCAGCATTGAGAGCGCCAAAGCCTAGCCACTACACCACCAGGGAGCCTCCCTGTTATAAGAATCTTTTGAGGCTAGGCTAGAAAGAACCTTGAGGAAATGATCTTAAGGTAATGAGGCCATATAACAGGAGAGAACTGTTTCCCACCTTATTTATTTTTTAGATGTGAAAAACAATTGGTCAGAGAGGGTAAATGGTGTTTCACAGCTACTGGGTTCTCATGTGGGTGGATCCCATTTAACACTGACTCATGCTAGATGGTGTGCTATATTCCTAGACAGCTCAGGGAGACCAGGATTGGAGAGCAGGACTCTGCTGCAGTGCCCTTTCCACTTACCACACATCTGCACCCAAGCCTTCTCATCGATTGGAATTCTCCTGTGTTTATAAGTGATGTAAATCTCTTAAGGGTTCAAACTGGGCATATACCAGAAGAGACTGTACATATTAGGTTGGTTTGGAGTAGTGATCAAGGCTTGCCTGCCTATAGTTCTCCAGTCTTATACTCACATCTCCTTTTCCTGAACGAAATGTGCCCAGAAAAACTAAGGCTACTTACTTTTATTGTAAACACAGATACAAGACAGTATTTGTTGAATGTATTTTGAGGGTCTTAATTTGTTTTAAAATTCTGTAAACTAGGCAATCCATATTTCTTTCCTTATAGGTCTTATTTGCAAATGTTTTGTGACTACCCTCTGGATTCTGTCATCCTTTTCAAGCGTTGGCACCCAAGGGGGTAATTCAGCTAAATCTGATCAGTGCTGAATAAGGGATTACTTTAATAATTCATGTAATTTTTCTCACAGTTTCATCCTTGAGAAACTGCGCTTGCTTTTTTAAAAAATTTCTCATAGAGCTTTTAACTAATTTACCTTGGCCCATTTGAAATGTATTTTCACATGCCTGTTTTTTTCCCCTAAATCAGTTTTTTTGTTGTTATTTACTTCTTCAATCTGTTAACATTCCCTTTTAAAGACAGAATTCAGAGGCATTGTCTGGTACACTCAGTGTGGTAGAAAATGTAATACACTGGGTTCCAAATACTGACTTCTTGTGTGCAGTTTACACACCATCCTTCTTATACTTGATATATTTAAGCATTCTTTAGGGACAGTCTTAATTGGGTATACCCCTTAATATATGATGCCATAGAAAGTAATTTTGATTAAAATTGAATGCCTTTTGTGATTCAAGGTAAGTATTGAGAGTGTATCAGAATTTTTTCTAAAAGCATCAGACATGAGTAATTCTTAGATTCTGCCTACTTCTTCCTCAGCCTATAGATTGTTGGGTTGTATTTGTAACCTTTACTTGACCAATCAAAAGGCTGTTTTGTGTGTTATCTGTAAGATAGTTTTCTTTCAGATTGTAAATCTTGTTTTTGTCCCTGTGAAATTGGGGGTTTTTCAGGTAGAAGTGAAAATACTGCTGAAATGTGATTTATATGTGGCATCTACCATTCATACACACTTGCCAGAGTGTATAATTGCCTATAATCTATTTCCATTTGGTGTGAGGGAGAAAAAAATAACACGCCAGCTTCTTTTGCTTTGTGTGTGTTATGAGTTCTTTTCCAGCTGTGGCTGCAAATAAATTACGCATTTAAACTTTTGTTAACTCAATTACTATTATTTCTCTGATCCTGAAAGAGTAGTGTTTTAAAAATGACATGAAGGTTTATTAACTTAGTGCTTACATAGCTATGCTCTCTATATAGGAAAAAAATATGCTGAAGGCGTAATCTTAACTCCTTTGGAATTTATAACCTAATTGTAGAGTTGATATAAGAGCTGTGTTTAATACCTTTTTTGCATATATGTGTATGTATTAGGCTTTTAAATCCAAAAGAAAATAGCATCACATTTTCAACTTTTCTTGGTACGTTCTTGTCTGACTATCATGGTCACTTATTTATTAAAATCTGTGTGTCCTCATATTTGCAGATTTTAGACTGATTTTAGACTGAAAGTCTGCAGAATTAAGATATGATTCAGGAACACAGAATCCCCTGTGTTCTGATCCTTTAGCTGCTAGTACATTTTAAACCAGCTAGCAGATGTTAGTTTTCTCTCTCTCTCTCACCTAAAGGACATTGCTGCCATTCCCATAACAACTCAGGCAATTTCTGTGTTTAGGAATTGAATATTGAATGTTTTTGTCTTTCAGTGTGACTTTCCTTTTTTTATAGGATGTATCAGGATAAACTGGCTTCTCTCAAGAGACAGCTGCAACAGCTGCAGGAAGGTTGGTGTATGATTTAATCCTTCATTTCTAAATAAACTTCTTAATATTGCAAGCCTTTGAAATCTCTGTATTTCACTTCTTGTAGGAGTGACTAGAACTTTGATAGGGCTGATTTTAGCTGTCCCAGTATTCATTTTGCCATCTTCTGCTATCCATAAAGTGGTAGATTTCAACTGTTTGGAAATCTCACTTAGGGCCTTCTGTATTGCCTGAACCGAAAACCACTCACCCTAGAGCTAGACATTTGTAGGAGAGATGTTACAAAAAAAAAAAAAAATTGTATGAGTCTTTCTAGACTAACTGCTAATGTACTGTGGGTTATCCTTACACACTGTGTGTTTTCTCTTTTTAGCTTGGTCAATTAAAAGTGGGTTGTATCTTTTTGAAGGCTGTTCCCTGCTAAACGCAGTTCAGCATGGGGTTAAGAGCCCAGACTCTCAAGTCTCACCACGGGTTTGCATCCCACCTTCACTGCTTCCTAGACATTTGACCCTGGGCACATTGCTTTCTCTGACTTAATTTGTTTTCTGATCTGTGAAATGAAGAAAAGGGAAGTAGATAAGATTAGGCACAAGGGTGCTAAGTGCTGTTGAGTACACTATGAGAACTTAGGGACAGTTAGCTGCTGCCATTAGCTCTTTGGCTTCATTTTGTGGAATCCCTCATTAGTGAAACTGCTTTTCCACCAGGTACTTTTATTCCTTGGACTATCAATTTCTACTTCACAGTGAAAAACGTTCTCATGAGTTGCAATCATACATCTTTGTTTTGTTTTATTTTTGATTTCCATGATAATGGAAGTACTGCCAGACAAAGAAGTACATTCCATTCTAGCCAATCTGTAAGGCATGACTGAGTGAGGGATTTTGAAAAAGATGCCTTTATTATATCCTACTAAAGCATTGTGATCAGGAAACACTTCCTGCACTAACTGGGACCCTCAGAATTAGCAGTTTTTGGGAAGAGCAACCCAGTGAGTAGAGATTCGGTAAGAACCTGAGCTATCCAGTATTGTCACTATTTAAATTTAAATAAAATTGCTAATTCTGTTTTTCAGTTGCACTAGCCATGTTTCAAGTGCTCAGTAGCCACAAGTTGGCTACCATATTGAACAGTGCAATATAGAACATGTCTATCGTTGCAGAGAAAGTTCTGTTGGATAGCATTAATCTAGACTTTACTGAAGGAGAATGAGGTTTTCCCAGTAAAGGGCAGCCCATTTACTCATACTATAGCAGCAAGTGGTCAGAATCAGGATGCCGGGACCTGTCATCTCCCTTATCACTTGGTAGAGAGTCGCAGTCCACTAGGTTGGGGCGATTTCTGCTGTGTGTCTTGGTTGAGAGCCAGAGTCCAGTTAGCTCTGTTTGTGTGTGCCTTTCCATGGTTCGTGTTTCATTCTGATGTTCCAAGACATTTTAAGACAGTTACTGTTGGTGTTAGAAAATAATTTTAGGAATCAATACGGATTGCACATGTTCAGAGTGACTTTTTTATCTTGTAAATTTCAAAATCAGGTACATTGCAGGAATATCAGAAGAGGATGAAAAAACTAGATCAGCAGTACAAAGAGAGGATACGAAATGCAGGTAAGGCTCTCTCTTAAATGGAAATAAATCATCTTCACATTTTCTTCCTTTTGCTGATCATCAATGTTATGTGGTCATAAGACCAAAATGTGTCTCTGATATTTCATTGTGGGGGAGAGTTTCATTGAAGAGAGACTTTAAAGATGTAGCTATGTACTGGCTCATCTTTTTTCCAGGGGCCAGTGAACGGCCAGTAGTCAAGGTTGTTAGTTGTGGCTCCTTGCAGTTGGGCTGTCCTGCCTGGTGCCCCAACAGTCATCTTACTTATTCTGTATGTGTGATGGCTGGCCTAATGGACGATCAGGGGTGCTGGCAGGAAAAAGGATTGTAGGTTATTCCACTACTGCTGCTGGTAATCAGTGCTCTGGGAGGAAGGGGAGTCCTCTTGCTTTTTCCCTCAAGTAGTGTATTATACACATTTAGAGAAAAAGTATGCTTTTGGTCCGTTGTACACAGTAAATGTATTCATTCAACAAAACTTTGTTGATTATCTGTTACATCTAAACTCTGTGAGCAATACAGAGTAGTATTGTCCTTGATGTAAGGAAAAGTTGCTATTTCAAGAGGTACCCAACTGTGTAATTAAGGAATGTTATGAGTTAAATAAAAAATCATGCAAAATGTAAGATGTGAAGACTGAAGTGTGTAAACACAAATTTTTGTGCTCACAGGAAGTCTTTAGTAAGGTGTTAAATTTTGAAGCTCCTCAGCCAGCATTGTGAGTGCGAGCTAGCATGGTGTTTGTTCCTGCAGTAGTAGAAGTAATGCTGGGTTTTAAAATGAGGTCTGGGTGCCCTCCTCAGGCTGCTGTCCTCTTGCTTTCTGATCTAGTGACTTTCCAACTTTTTGTCAATGGAACCAAACCTCTCTGCAATGAGTAGGCATCCACTATGTGCCAACAGATGGAAAAGGAGTTAAAGGATGTGAGGGCTGCTGGGAAAATGGAAATGTAGCCATTAGCCTTCTGCCTGTCCATATACCTCCTGCTCCTGTGGTTACTCACATTTCACTGAGTTCCTGATACATCTCCTTGGGACATTGTTATCCCTCTTCCTGGAGTTTCCTTTTAGCAGGGAAAGGAGGTGGAGGGTGAGGTGCTAGGTCTAGGTTTTCTGTCCCTTTAGGTCTTATGCCTTTAAGCAGGAATTGCTTTTGGAGCCTCAGTTTCCCCATTTGTAGAGAGGAACCTTCCTCATAGAATTGGTTTAAAATGTAAGGAAGGAATGAAAATTGATGCGAGCCATTTTTCTTAGGCTAAAACTGTAGAGTAAGTATTGTTTTTCTTAATTCCACTCTTAATCCTCTCCTGGTGTGATCTTTCATAAAGATCCTGGCCCCCTGCTGACCCCATAAGAATGCTGAAGGCTTCCTAAATCAGTCATGTCTTGAGATTTTCAAAGCAAGTGCCTTGCGGAGTTAATCCGCATGCTTTAGTCTGTCTGTTGTCTGGCTGCTTTAACTACCATGTCCACTGCCAGTTCTGAGTTCTAACTGCCAGTTGGACTGGTTGGTGTGGATGTGATTTCTCAGAATGGCACAGACTTCAGATGTCTGCCTCATTCATGCGTGGTACAAGTCTGAGGAAATCATAGGGGTGAGCATGTTGGGCTGGGTATACCTGGGTTCAGGTCCCCTGAGAGTCCCAGTGGCACAGTGATTACGGATGCCGAGGGGTTAGAAAATAATGAGTATCTTGTCCCTTTCCTCAATTAATTTTCTCATGCAACAACTGTTATTTGGCATTGGGATTCCTAATACGGAGTCCTTGAAACTCAGAATCTTATAAACTATGTGTGAATGTACATATATGCCTTTTAATGGTGGAGTGGATCCATAGGTTTTCAAATTACAAAGGAGACCATGGTGAAATATGAATAGCACCCTCTGGAGTTGTTGGTTCCCCAACAATCTTTGCAGACTGTCACCCAGGAAAGATTAGGAACCTTGGACCTATTTTGTTCCAAGGTCTAGGTTTGCAAAGAAGGTTACAGTCTAGTGGTGGGAGGAAGCTGATGGGTAAACAGTTGCTAATCGTCTGGCGCACAGTGTGTGCTAAATAAGCTGTTTAATACTGTGTGGTAGATCCTTTTAGGTTTCTGAGATGGGGTTTGATGAGTGAAAGGTCCTCAAAAAGGGCCTTGTGGCGGAGGCTGCATTAGATCTGAAACTTGAAAATGTATTCAGAGTCCAGAGGGCATTGCTGGTTCAGACATGGGCATGAGCAGAGAGGCTTCAGGGCCCGAGAGGAAAGCCCAGGAGGGCTCAGTACCTCTGCCTTCTAAATTCTCGGGGAATGTGTCCTTCCTTACCATGCAGAACCCTTCACACAATACTTTAAAGATGTCAGTGTTGACTTGGCTTCGGGAAGAAGTACATTATTACTTCCCGGCCCATCCTGCCCTGTAGGACTGTTGGAGAGTATGTACTGAATGAAAGAAGGGACAACTTTTACTTTTATTTTGTTAAGGTATTGGTAGTTTGGTCCCCGCTGCTTGCTTTTGCCCTTGGACAGAACTGCCAGAGGTGGTTATGTTCAGGGCCAACTTTTAACCAGACACGAGTGCTTCTTGCATCTTCCCCTTCGTGTATATCAGCACTTTACTGATGAAAAACATTTGCTTTGGTTAACTGTGCTTTCAGAAAGCAATTACTGCTTCTAAATGAATCCTAACATGCTGTCTAGAAAGGTGACATAGCCTAGCGAATCTAATTGCACATTTTATCTCTTTCAGAACTCTTCCTCCAGCTGGAAGTAAGTACCATGGATCTTCAGGGTTTGTAGCCTCTTTCTGAGACCAGAATCTTGCTTTCAGTGGCCTTTCTTCTATCACCAATAGTTGGGAAGCCCCCAGCTGGAAGTCTTCCATCACTGTTCTGTTTGACTAAAAGACTTTGGTCTCAGTTCAGAAATTCCATTTATTCATTTGGTGGGCAGCCTCTGCTTATCGCAGGGGATTAGGGAACACCCCCTCCGCCCTGCTTTCTGTTGGCTCTCATACTAAAGCCATTTGGGAGTATGTCTGAATTATAATGGCCTAATAATTTGTTACATTGGTGCTCAAAACAGCCCAGGTTCTGAACTGGCTCAACAGTTCACTTTTACAGCTCAAACTCTCTAGGTCAGTAGAAAAGATAGATTAAAATTTTTTCCTTTTCATTCAGCAGACATCTAAGTGTTGGTTCTCTGTGAGGCACAGTGCTTTGGTACAGCGATGAGGGTCTGAATCTTAAAGGATGTGCTCCTGGAGTGCTGTGTGTGTAGGCGGTGTTGGGGGTGGGTTGTGAGTTTATTAGCTATGCATGAATGTGAGAACATCATGGTTTATGAGAGCACCATTGCTGAAAACCATTTTAGTACCGAAGTCCGTGTAACACTCACACGTCCATAGCCACAGCCCACCACAGCCCCTGTTTCTTCACTTTGTGCAGTGGGAACATTTAGAAAATGGGCATTGTGCAACTTTTATTTAATTTCAGTGTTTGAGTACTTTGGGGTTCAGATACCTAATAAATGTTCTTTTTATTTTTGTCTAAGTATCAAAAAATATAGTAACTTATGCCATTGTGACTGTTGTATATTAATAGTTAATTTTGAAGCTAGATAATTCATCTGGAATGGACTATTCTCTGCAAAGTTGTTTGTTTAAAAGAGTTTATTTACCACCTATAAAAGTCTTATGTTTTAACATACAAACGATGAAATTAAGATGTGGAAGAAAGGAATACCTCCCTTTTATGAGGCGTAGTCATAAAAACGGTCAAAGTTGTATGGTTCAATTTTATGCATTCATTGGAAAATTGGCTCCCAGATACCCTGTTACTGCAAGTATGAGTGCAACTGTTTCTTATATTTCTAGTAAAGGTATTTTCTTTGCTCTTGAGTGTGGAGCTAGACTTCAAATTAGAGCACTGACTGCCAGGGCTATGTAACCCTAGCCTGTATTCCTTTTTTGCTCAGACTGAACAAGTGGAAAGAAATTACATTAAAGAAAAGAAGGCAGCAGTGAAAGAGTTTGAAGACAAGAAGGTTGAACTGAAAGAGAACCTGATTGCTGAGTTAGAAGAAAAGAAGAAAATGATTGAAAATGAAAAATTAACGATGGAACTGACTGGAGGTATGAAAGCACCAGCAGGGTTTTGGGATTCCTGATGGGGGTGTCTGGGGAGGCATTCCAGTTACTCCTGTTTTGTGTCTGAGTTCCTCATTAGAGCAAAGCAAGCTAAAAGGAGAGTGGGCTTTGACATGACAGGTCAGAGTTGTATTAATAGCTCTGTCTTGTATTGGCTATATGACTCTGTAAAATGAGACTGATTATACCCAATCTCACAGTATTGTGATTAGAAATATGAGTGCCCAGTACAGTGCCCTATACATAACAAGTGCTCAATAAATGGTAGACCTTTAATAGTAACTGCAACCTCTGGCTTCTGCTTTAATTCAATTCTTGGGCAGCTGCCATTCATTTCTTGGTTGTGTTCACAAATTACTTACCTATGTTCCTCTGCTTTGTTTTTCTCAGTCTGCCTTAATTACAGAAAAGACCTTGTATTCTTTTGACCTAGATTGAGAACAAAGGCTTTTGACTGAATATCTATACTATTAGATCCCTTTTCCCAGGTGTTACTGTGAACATTTCAGAAAAGAGTTGATACAATTTCAGTAGGGGTAGCTAAAGTAAATTCTTTTCCTGTAAAGGTAGTAAAATTACATTGATTTAAAGCCAGACTCTCCCTTGCCTTCTAGGATTTAGTAATCTGCATATGGGAACTCGGCAGGTTGTAGGCAGGTTTAAGGAAGAAGCAATATGGGCCAACTCTTATGTTGCCATATGTCGACGATGAATCCTATAAGGATACAGGGTGGAATTGGCTTGAGCTAGTATTTCAGAACTTGGCAAAATTTCCATCTGCAGAAACCGTAAGGACTGTCAGTGGTCAGTTGGTCACTTGGATTTGTAAGGAGCATAACTTCTGCACACCCCCAAATTTAAGTTTTATAATCATATTTTGAAGGTGGGGGGCCCTGGCATGCCTCATTTTAGTAGGGGTCCAGAGCAAATGCTTTGTTTTTATGTTAGTCCTTGGAGTTGACTTTGAAACTGAAAGTAACAGGTAAGAGCTATGTTTCCAAATCTGCATTTTCAGTTCTGTGAACCAATGTGGTCGGCCTCTCAATTGACACAGACTTCTGTCTCCAAACCCCATTATACACTAATGAATGTGGTTGTGTCTAAAGTGGTAGTCTGACTCTTGAAAAATCTCTGATAGCTTCCTCATTGAGAGACTTGGCAGAAGGAATTAATTCCTTGAAGAACTCTGAAAGCAGCTCAGAAATGCTTTTTGGGTGAGATGCTAAAATAGCACCTTCAGACAGTACCATCTTGTTCTTGTTGAAATGAGTTTTTAATTAGACTACGAGCTCTGTGGCACCTAGTTTGGTACCAGTTGGCCTGCCTGTTTTCTGACCTGCATACCATTTTCTCTGACAGTGGATGTGCCTGGCATCAATGCCTCATTGCTCTCTGCTAGAGCCACCAGATGTTCAGGAGCCTCCATTAAGCTAGTGGGAGATATTGTCTGTTTATAGCTGCTCCCTTTCCATCTGCAGGGAAGGATATCATCAACTTACCTGTAATTTGGCATCCTGATTATTGACAAGCATTAGGCATTGTTTGGTCAGGCAGTTTTACAGCCAGAATCTTAACTGGGACAGGAGGCATCCTCAGTGACTTGAGGCCAAGTCTGCCAGGGTAGAAAAGACATATAAATGCAGGAGAATCATTTGTAATGCAGTAAAATAGATTACAAAGTGCTCAAATCTAGCCATGGGCATTAAAGGTGCTGATGTCCTTCCTCGAGCCATTTGGTACCCATGGTATGGAGAACACCGCCAAGGTAATGATGGAGTGTGGAAAGAAAAGGCACTGGAGCTAGAAGGATAATTGGCATTTCCACAGATGGTGCTGCTATGGTGTTGGATTAAAGGCTTGATTTCATTCCTGTCATCAAGTGACTTATTTTACCTTTGTGGATTGATGCCCAACATCAGTGTTGCTCAGCTCTGCACAAAAAAGAGATTTCTTAAAATCTCCCTTTCTGGTTCAACATGAAGATCTCTTGAAAAACCAAGTGGAATAAGAGACCGATGAGAAGCTTACTCCAAATAATCCATTGGAAATGGGTTATCTGATGACCTGCTTTGTCTGAACAGGACTTAAAAGCATTAACAGAGCTGCATGGGAATTGGTGGGAGATTGTCTTCACTGTCCAAACCTCTTGTGGTGAACTTAGGACAACTAGGTCACAAAGGCGGAAAAGTGTACTGTTGGTAAAGAACCTAGGATAAGTGCAAGGCCATTGCTCCCCCAACTTGAATATGTATGAGTCATCTGGAAGTCTTGATAAAATGGAGATTCTGGTTCGGGAGGTCTGGAGTGAAGCCTGATATCTTGGAATCTCTAAGCACCTTCCAGGGGCTGCTGGTTGGACTACACTTTGAGCAGTCACGTTATAGGAAAAATTACCTGAGAGTGAGTTTTCTTTATACTGGAGGCCAATGTTACAAGAAACTCAAATAATCAGTAAGAATTTAATGAGCTTTAAAATGTAGAGAGCTTTATCATTTTTACTCCATTTTTTTTCTTCCTGTCTTTAGGACAGCTATCTTTTCTCCTTCCAATAGCTTGCTGTCACTTTATTTTCTTTTGTAAGTTCTTGCCCCACCAGGGGCATCATCCAATCCTCAGACCCTTGTTGAAGCTACTCATGACCTCAGTAGACCCTCTCTGTTTCCTTTAAATGATACTAGATTTCATACCTGGAGCCATTGAGTAATTATAATATCAAAATGGGAGCTCTTGAGTACTTACATTGAGCCAGGTAGTATATAAAAATATTAGCGCTGCCTCTACAGGGTGACAGATGTGGATGAATCCTGGCCCTGTCATGAACTTGTTCGGTGGGGTTTTTGCATGGAGTGTTGGCATAAAGATTAGATGAGATAATACCTGTAAGGTGCTTTCAAGAGTGGCTGGAGCACAGAGTAAGCACTTAGGGATTGGGAAGTTGTGACATAATTTAGTTCCTGTAGCTCTGTGTAACTTAACTTGGCAGAGCAAGCTCAGAGAAACAGCTGTTTGCTCAAAGTACCCCTGATGAGATAGTGGTTAAGCCGGAATTTGACTCCAAGCCTGTTTTCTTAACTACCGCATTATACGGTCTCCCTACACATACCATGGATTTATGTGGTACGAACTGACTCATAAAAAGGCTAATATTGAAGGTTTGTGTCCTCAAGGAGCTTGTGTTCTGATAACAAGAGAGTGTCCATGTCAGTGTATGGCAAATGAAGGTGAATATTTGACAGGCTTGTTTTTACTGATTGTAAAACCTTTAAGGTGTATGTGGTCATATTGGTGTAGAAGTGGTAAGTTTCACCCAATATGTAACATCTACCAATGAGCAGGGAACTTCAGAAGTCAAATTCAGAAGAGTCTCCACACAAATCCCTGGGGAGGGAGAATGGAAAAGGTCACTTGGATTTAGGGTGGAGTGGGCTTCTCCTTAGGATGTTCTTTCTTGAAGCTGCCATTGTGCAATCCAGGCTATTTAAATGTGGTTGAGGGTGCAGAGGAGGGATCGATTGGTTTGCTGTTTAAATGCCATTCCTGAATTAATTTAGCCTAATGGAGATTGGCCTTTTTATTCCTACTCAAAGACCTGGCCTTGATTGTTTCATCCTCCTGCAACCCACCTCCTGCAGGAACCCATGTGTAGTTGCCACTGTAGCATTGATTTGTGATCGTAGTGAGCCTGCCAGCCCACTAGAGAGCAGCTATGGGTGTGCTGGGGTTTGCTCTGAGCCTCTAGTCTAGCCCCATGTTGCATTGCCCCTGGTTTGGGGGTAATTGCCAGTCTGGTAGTGTGTTTTTCTGTGGTAGCTTTTCTTCCACTTTCATCCTTATATTAAGATTGTTCCTTTGAGTTCCTACAACTGATTTTTAAAATAGCTAAGCAAGTATGAGTTCAGTGGTTGAAGTATGTTAGAATGAAGCTTTCACTGTAGTGGTTGGTACACTGGAGGCAGGTAAGCTGTTGGAGTGAAAGAATAGGTGTAGAGAAGTGCAGAACAAAAGGCCAGTTAGTAAATTGTATGTTAATTGTGGATAATTAATGTTATCAGGAATAGCTCTCCATTGGGACCAGCTGTAAAGACTAGCACTGATTCACCCTGAGCTCCCATTTCTCAGCTGGCATACCCAGTGCTACCTGGGAAGTGCCTGTGTCTGTCAGGTTTGGCCATTCACAATCTCCTTCCTGGTGAGTAGAACAGTAGGATTTATACTGTTAAAGATCTTATATATGAGATGGTTTGGAGGGGAGCTGTATACCTACATTTGGTTGCTTATTTGCTTATTTGTTGCTGTACCATGTTTGAGAGCAAGAGTGATTTCCTTCTCAAGTGCCTTCACCAGGGTTGCCACACTCCCAATGTCTCAGTTTCAGTTCTGGAAATTTGATTTTTGTCAGTGCAACCAGATTGAGCCCTTGGGACTCTTACTGTCCAAATTCACAGGAGACTGATGTTATGAATCCCAGCCTCTACTGAATAGTAAGAACGTTCAGCAGACTCAGACCTGAGTGGTCAGGATATACCATTCCTCTATGAAAATCTACCTTAGAAGTCAAGTAGGCAACACTGGGATTGGAACAAAGTGAGCTGAGTAGATGTCTTCACTGTGTACTTTGGGGGCTATGATACTTATCATGTTGATTTTCCCTTCAAATCACATGTTTCACCTGGACCACTGGCCAGGGCTGCTTCCTGCTTGACCCACTGTCCTGGATGGTAGATCGAACATGCTAATAAATTTTAGAGGTTTCTTTAGAGTATCTTCCTTCTGCTGAAGAATGGGGATAGCTGATTAGGTTATTGCTGTGACTAGGCTAATAAAATGAATTGATATTTACTGTTGCATAAAGATTCAGTTATGTGTTCAGATTTGTGAGTGATGCATTGATGATTTTCTGAGTTTCTTGGCCATGATTGGACTGGGTAGATCCTCAGCTGTACTTTACTTCACTTACTTTTATCATGTATTGCCACCCTCCCCAACCCCCAGACTTGATAGCCCAAAGGGTAAGGCACACCCAGCTTACTCTATTTGGTGGACAGAACATTCTATGAGCTCCCAAAAGTAAGTGAGATGCTTTTTCTTTGATGCTCTTTTGTGTGAGGTGAGCACTCTTCACACTGTTTTCTGAATTAGGTCTGATGTCACAGTTGACATCAGTAGTCTTCTGTATGTGACTTCTGTATCAGCTGTTTGTGCTTTGACTTTTTAAAAAGATCTTTGTATATTTTTTTCCTGGCTGAAAATGTAATAAAAACTAGCATTGATTGAACTCATTATGGCAGGCAGTGTGCTGAAGGGTTTACATTTATCATCTCATGTAATCCTCACAACACCCTCTGAGGAAAGTATTATTGATATTTCCATTTCATAGGTGAGGAAACCTGAGACATAGTGTTTGCATGGCTTGCCTGAGGTCTCAGCCACTACAGGGATCCAGACCCACTCGCCATTAAGTAACTGGAGAAGGCTGGCATCTCAGCATAGGAATTTCTTTTAAGGAGAAGGCTCCCTCCATTTTTTCCTCAAAGGTGCCTGAGTGTTTGTCCTTCCTTCTACCCCCACTTCCAGGTGCACTTTTATGAACATTCATTAGGTCTGTGGTTCTTAATCACTTTACCTCCATTCCTTTATAGGGGAGAAAAATCAGTATTGCCCATTTCTGTTCTTCAGAGCAACCCACAAAAATGTCTTTTGACTTTGCATATGTATTTGTTATATATTCTCATATCCTATAGTTTGTCGTTATGGAAAGGCTACATTTGATTTCTGTGAGTCTGTCCTGTCTACTTTGCTGATAGTGTGCATAATCACAAGTTAACTTTATCTCGTCATCAGGCTTGACCTCATCTAGTCGTTCTGCTGGTAACTGATGGCCCTGCTGTGTGCCAGAACTATTGCTAGGTGCCAGGGTGAGGGCAGATTCCATGCTGGGGTGGAATGCAGTCATCTGTGTGTGGGGAATATCCCATACCGTGTGGCACTTGGCAGTAGAGGTTGTACAGATGTTCTGGTCCCTGTCTGTGGAAGCCATCATGGAAGCGGGAGTCTTGAGCTGGCTCAAGTCTCAAGGGATGTTGTGTAGGAGTTTGTTGGGCTGAAAGAAGAGGTTAGGCAGTGAGGACAGTGCAAAGGCTTGAAGGCATAAAAAGTACGGTGCTTTTGGGTAACAGTAGCTAAAAGCTCACACATGGTACATGTGAATGAAGAAGTGAGGAAGACCAGAAATGAGGCTTGGCCTTTATTCTGTAGGGAGTGACCAACCGTTGAAATGCTTGAGTGATGTGTGAAATGATCTGATTGTGTCTTAGGGGAATCACTTTGAGGGAGGTGAGATTATGATGAGGGGTTGGAGTTCAGAGGTAGTTGAAGGGCAGAACTGCCATTATCTGGGTGAAGGAAGACAAGTCACAGATGACAGATTTTGTTGTGGCTCAGGAGGATGGATAGATATGTTGCCCCTGAGAAGCTGGAGAGGAGGCAGCCTTGGAAGGTAAAACAAGAAGAAATGAGTTTGCTTGAAACCTGAGGGTATATGGTGTTGGAAACTGCAGGTTGCCATTTAGAAAGGTAGGTGGAGCTGGATTTGATGATCAGAGCTTCGCTACAGGAAACAGGATGAGACTGACTGGACTCCAAAGATCACCAGTTTCTAAGGGGCAGGCCAGCAAAAAGGACCCCAAGGAGGCCAATCAGAAAAGGAGGAGAAATTTGTGTAGCAGCCATTGGGGGAGGAGAGATTTTAAGGTGAGGGGAGTCAGCAACCATTGTCAGACTGCAGAGCAGTCAAAAGAATGAAACAGGCCTTTATTATGGGCCTGTATTATATCATTCTTGATAGTCACATAGCTACAAGAGGATATTAAATAAAATAGTTAGCATTTATAAATGAAGAGTTCATATAAAAATCTTGGCACTGAGGCCACTAGGCTCTAAAAGAGCCTATTATATCAAGTGGGCTTCAGTTGACCTACCCTCTGTGGAAGCAGCATGGGTTAGTTGACTGAGGTGACCCAAAGGTTCCTTCCCATCCCCAAATCCTATGACTCTGTAGCCTCTTTAAATTTGAGGGAAGAGGAGGAAACCCCCTGGCTTTACAGGAGTTAGATGCCTGCCACAGTTATGATAGAATGGTGGACTGCAGGGCTGGGATGTGTTTCTGAGAGGGAGGCACTTAGATCTGAATCTACGGACCACAGACCCTCACTCTAAAGTCTGATAGGTGTGTCTGGGTTGGGCCATGACTCTGAATTTGTTGGGGGTTGGGTAGATTTACCATTTCATTCTTGCCACAGATTCTATGGAAGTGAAACCCATCATGACCAGAAAGTTGCGGAGGCGACCAAATGACCCTGTCCCCATCCCAGACAAGAGGAGAAAACCTGCTCCTGATATCCATTTGCATCAAGCCTTGATCACTTTTTTCCCCCTTAAGACTATTGAATAGTTTGCTTATCCATTTGATAGAATATACATGGTTATTGTCCTAGAAAATAGTCATTTAATTGGAGTTCAGGGTCGGCCATTTTATTTTTGAAGTCCTCATTATTCCTACTTTTAGTGGGAGGGGTTTACAGAGAGCAGTTATTTTAAAAGGTTCTTTGTGTTGGAAGTTCAACCTGGTGTTAATATTCTCTTGGAGATTCAGGGGCAACTGAAAATTTCATGTGCCCCACATTTTTTCTCCTGTAAAAGGTGGACAGTAGTATCTGCCTTTTGTACTTCAGATATGTATATCCCTAAATCTGGATTGCACACTTGTTAAATTAAAGCACATGTGATTTTAGTCAGATATAAAATGGTAATAGGAAAAGGATGTGGGGGGAAGTATTACTTCTATCCTCTTGAGATAATAAATCGTCATTTGCACCAAATGGTTTAGTTATTTGTCTGCCACCAAGAAAGGGACTTCAGTTCCCTTTACCTGCACAACTGAGAATTTAAGTTGCTAGGGAAGATTAACTTCATGCTGTGTATGTGGAAGTCTTCAGATCTTGAAACAAAAGCATTTTATCAGTTCAGGATGAAGTTTGTGTGCTCTGCTCTCACTATTTTAGTTACTTAACTATTGATTCTCATTCCATCTTCTCATCGTAGAAGCCTGTAAGATGAGGGTGTGAATTCTTTTAGATGCCTGGCACCACATGACACTTAGCGCATCAAAAACTTTCATGAGGCAAACTATTATAAAAATTTTATGTTACATAATCATACTTTATAAATTCTAAAATACTTGTACTGTTTTGTTGATCTCTGTTTGCATGGAAACTGTGCTCTTCACACACATTCCTTTAACTCTCAACACCCCAGCTAAACTATTTGTTAACAGATGAACAGATCATGGAGGATCTGAGAACGTTGAATAAGGTACAGTTTGATTTTTTTTATTTATTTGAAAGCTTAGGCTTGCTGTGGTTTTCTGCTTTACTTTGTTCACATGTTACTTATTAAATCAGTTTGATAATTTTGACACCTTAACTTGCATCTGAAATTATTTTCTCTAAGATTTTTTGTTCTTCTTACAGCTTAAGTCACCCAAGAGACCAGGTGAGTGCATGACATTATTGGCATTTGTGTATTCTTTTATCGTGTTGTTGGAGAAGCATGCAAATACCTGATGGGGAATTGTTGTCATGCTCAAAAATAAAATGTATATCATTTGCCTAACAGTAGTCATCATGAAAGGTAAAGGGAACCTTAAGTGCAGCCTTGCCTGACTTTTTTTAACCCTGCTATGTTAAAGTTATTTTTGTCTTTTTCTTAGGATGTATCGTAAAAGGGACATTTGATTGCTTGGCTGGTAAAGGTTTCCTTCTGTGTTGGCATCCATAAGGTTTAAGTATACATCCATTTCTGAAAATGAAACCAGAAGGATTTTTCAGTATTACTCGCCTTGTGGAGTTCAGTAGTAGGCACTGCTGTTCCATTGGCTTTTCAGATCCAGCTCTGGTAAGGGACTCGCAAGCTGCTACAGTCCCAGCTTATAGAAGTGGCTGGCCCCATGTTCACAGTGGTTCCTTCTGGAGCAACACTCACCAGTCAATACTAGGCTGTAAGGATTCTGAACTGGCAAGGCATTTTTGTTTTGTTTTAAGCACTGTGATTACTCACACATCCCTCTACTCACCAAGTCTTATGGAAGAAAACAAGATTTGTCTTTCTTTACAATAATTTTGTCCTGAGGGCCCTGTGGTCCACAGAGAAAGGTCCTAAGTTTCTGAAGGCATGATGGGAAAGGGGATATTTGAGTGTGTGAATTTAGATCATTTGAATCCACCATAGCTATTAGCTCTGTATTATCTTGACTTTATACCTAACCCAAATAGCCTGCTTAATCAAGTAATAAATATTTCAAGAAATGATTTTTCTTTTTATAAATTTAAGGAGAGTTACCTAATCCTTGCTCTTTTGGGCTTCTTATGGTTCCTGGGATTTTAGTCCTCCCCTAAGTAATCTTGGGCAAATTCCTTAGCCTGCCTGGCTTAGGTTTCCTCTGTTCAGTAAGGTTAATCTTCCCCTTGCTTACCTCATAGATTTGCTTTGAGGATCAAGTTAGATGTAATATACAAGAATTTTACTGGATTCCCATTTATTACAACTATAAGGACTTGATGATCATGACTATTACCACCTTTTGATATTTCAACTAAAGCATGTTAGCTGGTGGACCCACATGTTTGTTACATTCTTAGTCATGGAAAGAACTCTTTGGTTCCTCCAGCATCCCCGTCCTCTCCCGAACACTTGCCTGCCACACCTGCAGAGTCTCCAGCCCAGAGATTTGAAGCCCGGATAGAAGATGGAAAACTGTACTATGATAAAAGATGGTATGTTATGGAAAAACAGATTACTCTTAAGAGTCTCAAAGGAACCACTTGGAAAGAGGGCTGGGACTGTCTAGCATTGTTATTTCAGGGCATAGCTACTACTTAAGTTAAATAGTATTAAAAGTTAAAGTCATATGATTGATACTACTTGTTAGATCTCTGAAGGCATTGTTTCCCAAAAATATGTCCTTCTGGTAGTGGCCTCCTCTCTCCGTGCTGCTGCTACCATACTAGAATTTATAGGTGTATACCTTTTGTGGTGCCCCTATAGACTGCTGCCAAGGTTTATGTCCCCCTCTGCCTCCTCTTAACTCTGCCCCTGTGTGCTAAAATTAATAGGTGTTCTGTGGAAAACAGGATTTTTGTAGTCAGATGAGTTTGGGGCATGACCATCATATTAAGATAAATGGGTTTCTTCTTTGTAGTATTCTTTGGGTCCTCTGATAGGCTGATATGCACTGTGAATTTCTAAGATTTATTTATTTGATGAGGTATCCTTTTCACATGTGTCATCCTGCTTGCTGCACGAGTGTTCCAGGAAACATATTTGGGGGAATTATGAAGCCAGACAATTAATTTCACAGACCCATCCTAGAAAAAATACTACATACCTCTGCTGAGTATCGCTATAGTCACTTTCAAAGTATTCCCCTTGGTAGGGGTTCCCTAGTGGTGTAGTGGCTAGGCTTCGGCTCTCTCAATGCTGTGACCTGGGTTCGATTCCCAGCCAGGGAGCTACCCCCCAAAAAAACAAACAAAACCCCAAATCAAAGTATTCCCCTTGGGAAGCTATGCACTGATGCCAGCCCCTGGTCCAGCCTTCAAAGCTGTTTTGGAACTTTTTTTCTGGAATGGACATTAGAGCTGTTATCGTACCTAAAATCTGACAATTAAGTTTGCAAACTTGGCCACTGTGTGCTTACGTTGGCAGCCCTGTACAAACAATTCTGTAAGGTGTCAAAACCTTGGCTAGGTTAATTGTCACATTTTGGGTACAATGACAGCTCTGATGGCCATTCCAGGAAAAGAGTTCCAAAATCACTTTAAAGGGTAGACCAGGCACTGGCGTCAGTGTATAGCTTTCTAGGGGGAGTATTTTGAAGGTGACTGTGGTGATATTCAGCAGTGAGGTATGTAGCACTTGCTCTAGGATGAGTTCACAAAATTAATTGTCCAACCTCCTATATCCTAAAACATTACTGGTAGTTTAAATTGAGGATGGGTTGAAACCTTCAGACCACCAGTGTTTTCATTGGGCCAGATATGGTTAAACAATATGAAAGAATGTTAAAAGCTTATACATTTATTCATTCAACAAATATTTACTGTTTGCTCTATAACTAAGCACTCTGCTAGGTATGAAGTTATCCCAGGTCCTGCCACCTTTTCACAGCTCTTTTAATTCTGATATACTCTTTTATTCTTTGTCCATGTGCAGGCATACTCTTAACTCAGTTTAAGTCATGGTGGACACATGTTTGTGTTCTGCCTTTCCACTTGGTAATATACAGAATGTTTCTCTGAGTTGTTTTATGCTTTCTCTAATTATTTATAATGACTGTATAATGATCTTTTGATTTTCAATACATTTAACCCAAAGTTCCAAAATTAGAGTAATGGTTATTTTGAATTTTTTGAGCTTTTTAAAGAAAAAACCCTAACATTGTGTTAATTGGTTATTTTTCTAATAGTGTACTCCTGAAATTGGCAAAAATGCTTAGAGATCTAGTCATGTCTGAAATAAATTAGTTCCACCTATTAGGTTATAGTGAGTTAATTACCCAGTGGATGATGAAGGCTTGCCTGCCTGTAAGTCTGACCTTTGTGACTTTGGCCCTTGCATTTGGCTATTCTTGGGTATTATTCAAAAAGGCCAGTTACCTTAAAATTGCTTATCAGAACATATCACCACTAGGTGGCAGGCTCTAACAGCTCAACACACTGAGGGGCAAAATAAGATGAAAAATGTTTCGAATAATAAAGAGCAAATAACCTTTAAAGATCAAGCCCACGTATAATGTCTTCAAAAATGATGAAATGTATCACTAACATTTTTACGGATCTATGAGCTCTAAAGCCATGTAATATTTCAGATAATGTTTATTTTGTAATTGCGTTGCTTTGTATCTTCCTCTTTCTAAAAGACTTAATCCGTAGACTTTATGAGATGTGTCTTAAGGGTGAAAATGCTGTAAAATAAAATTCTCCATTTTCTAAAGAATCCACAGTGACTGGTGTTTCAGAATGTAAACAGAATGATCAGGTTCGGGTTAGACCTCTTATGTATTTTGAAGGAATTCCACTGTCTTTCTCACAGTGGCAGCAGAAATTTTAAAAATAAGGTCTCTGGGAGTATTTTACCTTTTCAGTGAATTTAAAGTTGCTTTTATTCTATTGTTAAGTATTGAGACTGTTGTTTTCTTCTGTACTCTGTTTCTCTCATTTGGTCTTGGCAGTCAGAGATTATGACACATTTGTTACAGGGTACGTCCCTCCCTTCTCTACTGTATTTGGCAGGTGTTCATGGGAGTTCTGGCCGGCAGGTTTATTAGTGCAGAACCAGCCTCTCATGTCCCACCAGGCTCTGGTGTTTCTGCCTTTTGTGTCCTTGTCAGTTTGAAGGCTGTCATTTTTCCTTCTTTTTCAGCATTCATGGCCTATGGTTGAGAGATCAACTGAATGGCTTTATGTTCTTTCCAGTGATGTGGAATATTTTGGTGACACAGTTTTTCTGGCAAAACATGTTTCATTGAGTTTTAAATGACTTCAGCAAAATGAGTGTGATTCAGGCTTCCCATCTTGGCATGAACACTTAACAAGCTACATTTCATTTTGAAAGATAAGCATCTTCTCTTTGCCTTGGTCTTACACTGCTTTTAAGGCATTTTATATCTTGCTGTAAGTTTTCCTCACATTTTGATTTGGACTAATGACCCTTCTTAGAAAGTACTGTGGAAGTAGCTGATACTTCAAAATAACTAACTGATTGTGGTAGTAGACTGTTTTTTCTTTCCTCACATTAAATCTGGGGCTGCTAATGTGAATCAGAAATGAAGTCACCCACTTGCTTGAGTGGATTTAACCCTCTAGCCTTTGGCTGACAAAAGACTTAACTCAAAAGTGAATATTTACAACTAGAATTGGGACTTTTGAAGTATTATAGCTGTGACATGGTCTTTATTTTTTGCAGGGGTGTGTGTGAAACTTTAATATCAGGATTCCCAGTAGGATACAAAATTAAAGTAATCCTACTCCTTCCATGCCCCACTTTTTTGACCCATCTTCTAAAGAAATTGCTTTCCTAGTTCATTGGGTGTAAGAGAGGAAAAGCTTTAAGAGTTTAATTGTAGGATTCCCAGGTCAGGATTTCCATTAGTAATAAAGTAAGCTTGACATTTAGGGCTTGTCCTCTGAGGCTGTTTAAAGTATTTTTTCAACAAAGATGAGTTGTATCTTGTAAAATGGGTTAATTGGCAACAAAGTGATAATGTACATTTTTACTGATCTAGGTCTATTGATACTGCTTTTTAACATTTTCTTTGTCTAAATACATTTTGAAAATTTCCTTGCTCTTTTATTATTCTTTAGAAATTAAAAGTGAATTTGTATATTAAGGGTGTCATGTACTTTTTAGTTTCATCTTGAAAACCCTCCTATATGAGCACTTTAATTTCTGAGGACTTTTTTCCCCACAGAGAATTAAGATAATTTAATAGATTTGATACCCAAGGAAAATGGTTTCCCAAGACCATTGTATAGCTTGAGAGTCCCTTGGAGGTTCCAGAGACTCGGCTTCACGAGGACCTGGGAATCAGTTGGGTTGGAGTGGACTGCTGTGGGAAACACACTGGCCAGCTCTTCTTTGGAGCAAGTGGTTACCAGTAATGGACATTCAAGCTACCACCTTTTGGTGATTCCAGAGCAGGCAGAGTGGGGAGGTGGCCAGATGCTTAAGTCCTAAGTCACAGACTGCTTCTCAGTGGTGATAGACCAGGTTCATTATTTACTCCTGATGTTCCCTTTTAAGTTAGTTAGGTGTCCTGGGGTTTAGCCTCTGAGCACATCTGAAGAAAAATACAGCACATCTCACGAGAGGAGTTTGAATAGTCCTAGAGTTAAGTGTTTGTCTTTAACAGACAGTAAGACATTAATTTGTGACATTAAGTTTTCTTTTTACCCCATCTTTATTATTTAGGTATTTTCTAGTACCATGATTTAAGAAAATAATATTTACTTTTTAATATAAGTAATACCTATTTACTTTGGAAAAAAGAAAGCTATGCAATGAATGGAATACCATTCTTAATTTACATTTTATATTTTTATAAAATTTTAATATATAAATTTGCCCAATTTTTTCTGTTTGTGTGTGTGTGTGTGTGTGTGTGTGTGTGTGTGTATGTGTTTATGTATGTATGTGTATGATACACATGTAGCATGCATATGTCTTATTATAGACAGTAACATAATGGACATAGCTGTTTTTCTCTATTTAGTAGTATATTGAGCATGTTTTCATCCAGTAATATACTTCTACACCATATCTGTGACCTTCCTTTATTAAAGTATTTAGAAGTGGTATCAGAATGACTTGAGGCTAGTTGCCTGTTGTTTTGTTTTTTTATCTCTTTAATAAATTACAATCCCCATAGAATAACTGTGAATGTTCTCCCTTCTATATTTTTATTCTAACTGTTACTTAAGACATTAGTATTAGATATGGAAGAGAAACATGAGTTTGAGTTTTGCTGTGAACTAATTCAGCCTCTCTTCATGCATTGTGCAATTCAAATCTTGTGATACTATATATTTAGCATAATAAAGGTCCCCTAACCCAGTTTACCAACTAATCTGTGGCCAAAAGCAACTTTGAAGCTGGAACTAAACCAATCTCAGTTCTAATTGCATTTATGATTTGATTTCTTTTAACAGTGTTTTCAGGAAGGAAATTGACTTGGAAGCCTGAGTTTTCAGCTCCTAAGTAGCAGGTTAAAAAGTGCTTAGCACTGCGATTGGAAAAAGCTCATTGTGGGAGTGAAGTACATCCTTTACTGTGATATTTTGGAAGTAGATTACTTCATTACAACAGCAAAACAGAGTCTCCTTTCTCCTTCAGAGAAATAATGATAAGATGTAGCTTTGCTAGGAGATCCATTTGGTTGTGGTAGAATTTACATAAGTTAGTGACTCTGCTTAGCCAGATCTGTGCTGCCAGAATGAACCAAAGGTTATGTTCTTGACTGAACAGAGGCTGGCCTGGGCCAGGGCTGCCAGCAGAAGATCAGCTTGTTTCCAACTCTTATAATCCAGCAGCTGCTCCTTCATTCTGTGGCAGCTGTTGTTGACCCATTTGGGCTTTGGCCCTGGCTTCTTCACTTTCATCCTTGGCCTTGTCCCTGAATTTGTAGAAGTGAAGGGGGTCCTGCACTACAGGCCATGAAAATCGATGCAGGGCCTGAAAGCGGAGTGTTTGTCTGTCTCCTCCATTGTAAGCAGCTCTCTTGACTGACCAGGCCACATTAGTCACAATACTCAGAACTTCACCTAGTTAGTACTTGCCAGTACTAACTAGATGATTTAATCTCCTTTACTATGGTGGATATTAAGTTCTGTGACAGGAGCCTTGTGGCCTTGATCACTGCTTCTAGCCTCCATTGTAGTCAGTGGTACATAGTAAGTGATTAATGAGTATTTGTTGAATGAATGAACAAAGATCTGAATTGGATCTTCCTTCTTATTGATAACTTAGTTGGAGAAATAGAAAATAAGTAACAGGACTTGGGTTTAAGTCCATCTATTTGCTTTGTCTGCCCAACTTTCTTCAGTGTTTTGGGGTGAAAACAGGTTTTATTTGAAAAATTATTACTTTTTGAACTGGATCATACAGTCCAAATGAAAAAGTAAATATAGAGTTAATATCCTAGCCCTTTCTTTGGTCTCCCTTTTTTACTCTGCAGAAGGACCAAGAAATAGAAGTTTTAGATTTAAGAAGATTAAGAGGTCATCTCATCTAATCCAAGGATGGAAGCCTTTATATTAAACCTGCAACTCAGACTCTTCCTCAAATATAAATTAAAACTCTTAATTACATTTTTTTTGTTGTGGTGATGTTTTCTTTTTTTCTTCTCTTTTTTCCTTCTTTTCTTCCTTTATTTTTAAAAAATGTGTGTCTTTAACAGTACAGTATTGTATACTTAAAATTTATTAAGAGGGTAGGAGTGATTAAAAAACCTAAACTGTCATGTTTTTGGCAGGTACCACAAGAGCCAAGCCATCTATTTGGAGTCAAAGGACAACCAGAAATTGAGCTGTGTGATCAGCTCTGTTGGAGCCAATGAGGTAGGGACTGAACTCCCTTACCCTCTAGGGTGGCAGAATGTGACAAATGTACAGTGTCAATGCCACCAAGAAAGAACAGTGGAGTTACGTTACATGTGGGTTAGAGACTAAAGTTGGTGCTTTCAGGCAGAAATGGCACAGAAGCAAAACACCCTTGAAAATCCTTTACTTTTCTTGACCGTAATATATATGGATTTGTGTATTTCTTGTGGTATCTGTGAACTCTGTGTACAGTAATTGACTTGGGAACCAGTAGCTAGACAACAGTGAAGAACCAAAGGCAAGTCTATGATATCTGTGCATTCAATCCTGTTGCTTTGTAAGAAAACCATCTATTGAGAATGGAACCTGCCTGTGGAGCATACTTCATCTTTGTTTTGTTATTTCTCTAGAACTTTCATGGGTACTAATAGATTTGTTTTGTGCTGTGAAGATGTAATGAGGCACTTGGCACAGGGTGTGGCATGCAGTAAGTGATCAATAAGTGGGTGCTGGCCTGATCTGATCTACATACTACTCCTTTCCTGCTGTCTTTCCAACCTGACATGTCCTGTTGTGCCTGTGAATAGTGAGCTACCAGGCTCATGCCTTTAGGTGTTGGTCTCCTCCAGTCACTGCTACAGGAGGGATACTGGTGCTGAAGTCAGCTCAGAGGGTTATACTTAAGGATGATGTGCCTGAACTGTGAGTCCCTTCATTAGGAGGATGTCAGCAATATGTAATTTGTATTGTTAGTAGTTTAAAAAAGTTAAAACTTTAATAGTTAAATTGGCTTGATCTTTTATCAGTCCACAAATGTCTGCAAAGAAATTGATTTTTGTGTGTCTACCCTCTGTAACTTATTTGTGCTAGTGCACCGTAAATCAAATGAAACTGGATTATGAAATAATTTAAGCCTCTTCTATTCTCCCAGCTTCCTGAATTGAAAATGCCCTCAAATGTGACTAGTTTGCCAAATGATTGTTTACTTAGAAGTTCAGGAAAGCCTTCCAGATAAATGAATGTCATTCTTTGGGCTCAGGATCTCTGTGTCACCTCAAGCCAAGACCAGAACAGGGGCTCTAACAGAGAGACCTGCTGTTCTTCAGCAGGAGGCACATTTCACAACAGAGCTTTTGCGCCCGGCCGTGTGTTCTGCTGTACAAAGCACGTGTAGACTCCCAGTTCCTAAACTACAATAGTGCAGTGTTCTCCTCTGACACCTCAAGATTTTTCAGGAAAATAGAAATGCAAATTAGATGTTTTTTCTGCCTCTGCTGTAGATTGTCACCCTTTGACATAATGGAATGTCACTGAAGTCTAACAAGGAAACAGTGACACTGAGACATGTCTCCTGGAGGGGAGAAGCCTCAGTGCAACAGAGACACATGCAACTCTGGTAATAGGAAAACATTTCCCACTTCTTAGAAGTATTCCAGCTCATTTTTCAAGTCAAATCCTAAATGACAGTGGAGCTCTTGGCCTTTGTATAACATGACTGGGCAGATTTAGAGGGTATATCTGAGCACATGGTGACTCCCCAGTTGAGCACCTCCTTGGGGTCAGTTTTCAGTTTAAAATGGTTCCGCAAAGTCCTTTAGAGGTTCAACTTCATGTGAGGTCTTTATTTTTAAACCAGTGTGTTTGACTTTAAAGTCTCTCTTGTTAAATAATCACAATGAAGAAACTGAGATGAAACTGAGAATAAGTTTTTTGAAATCTGAAAACTGAGTAAGGCGAAGATAAGATATATCCGTAAACTTGTACTTGTATATATGAGTGTGATGCAGATTTTTAATAACAAATTATGCTGTTGGCTCCATCTAATTGCATGTAAATTATGTATGTGGCAGAACTGGTGAGAAAAGTCGGGTTTTGATCTCAGGATTCACATCCAACTCGCAGCTCAACCTTGCTCCTGTATAAGAGATGGGCAATGGTAGTACTTCCCTCAGGGGGTGGTTCTGAGGATGAGAAGACTCAGTTTGGTCAGCACAGTGTCTGGCACACAGTAGGAGCTCAGCAGCCCCTAGCTGAGCTGTGTCGGCTTTCCTTCCCATCCCCGGCTCCATGGATCCCATGTACTGAGTGTACTTATCAGCTCTGGCAGTCCCCTGTTGCCAGAGTTCATTCTCAGTTCTTCAGAGGAATGTGTTTGCCTGTGAAATGCAAGACATCTGATACCCTCAGTAGGTGAAAGATATCTTCAGGAGGGAAGGACTGTCTTAAGCTAATTTAACCTCATGATCCTAATTGGGCCTTAACTCACTCACAGACATCTTTAAAAATTTTTTTTCTTCTTTTCCTGTCATAACCATTAGCCTCAATTGTCAGGAAATCAGAGTATTGCAAGACTATAATATGAAAGTCCCTTGAGGTGAGGAAAATATTTCCAAATTTGATTGGAAGTTTATGTTCATGAATATATGTAGCTTGAATGTTGATAGAGCTATAATCAAACCAAATAAAAAAAGATTCCTTAAGATCAATGCTGAAGTGGAACCCAGTGTCATTGTGCTTTCCATTTTTTTAATGAAAGGTGTAAGACATGGCTGGGAAAAATGAGTTTAAGGGTGGATGCCCGCTTGCTCTACATTGGAGGCCTGCCCCTAAGGGGTGCTTGGGAAGGACTTGCAAGTAGGCAGGAAGAGGTCGTTCATTTTCTGCCCACACCTAATTCATGTATTAGCATCTCTCACCTTGTTTCCTTTCCTTTTCCCTTGCAGATCTGGGTGAGGAAGACAAGTGACAGCACCAAGATGAGGATTTACCTGGGCCAGCTCCAGCGTGGGCTCTTTGTCATCCGCCGGAGGTCAGCGGCTTGACTTTCTACAGTGCTCTACTTCCCTTGACCCTTTTTCAGGAGTAGTGTTTTGTTTTGTTTTGTTTTCTTCATAATAGAAAGTTTTTAACTTGAGAATTGCTCCTTGGCCTTGGAAAATGGAGAACACTGGTGTGGATTCTGCAAGGCACTTTTTGGCCAGCCACTTCCATCTTTGTTTCATTCTTTCCTGCCTTGACTTCTTCCAGCCATCAGTCACCATGAAACTATCCAGGAGTGTTGGGAGTTTGATTGACTTATGTCTTTATTTTTTTGCTTTGTGGTGTGTATTTTTTAAGCCTCTTTTTAGTTTAAAGGGACATCTCTTTTTATTATCTTTGGGTCTTTCTACCATTGAAGAGGAACAGGAAGGGATACACGCTACAGTGCATTTTCATAGTTTAAATCTGATGAGTGGATCGTGTGGGTTCTTCCCTTGTTGAGCCCAATTCCTGTTTCCCTGGAAGCTAGGGGCAGAGGTCCTAGCAGAAGGAGATTAATTCTCCTGGCTCTTAGCCTTCTCAGAGAAATAAATGCCTTGTGAAACATCTGGTGCATGCCATCCATTCCACTGGCTGAACGACAGAAGTTTGCCCGGGGACTACATGCACTGAAGAAGTCGGGACTGTGGGGAGGGGGTGTTTCATATTCGTAATGTGCTGAAGGTACCATATTTTAAGTTATTTAATGCAAGTGTTATTCAGACACATTTGTTCTAGCTCAGGCTGGAACAAGTGGTCATTTCAGATGTTTTCATTTGCAATTCACTTCTCTCCCCTGCTCCTAGGTAGGTGAGGTGGTACCTGCCACAGGCTGATTATCTGTGTTGTATATTGAAGGTGAGCTTGGTAGTACAGCAATCAGTGGTCTACAGACTCTGACTTATAATTCTCATTGCACTCTTATCACTGATGCTATTACTGCACAATGGCCATTCCAAACCCAGGGAACCTTGTTGGCTCACCCAACCTCCCAGGAGGTCTGGCCCAGGTTGAGGACAAGGAAAGCTCTGCTGTGGCTGCCACTAAGTTTACAGTCTTCCTGATGATTCTCATGAGACAGCCTCCCTTTCCCTCATTCCTCTAACTAGAGAAGTGATTCATTGGTGGTGGGGTTTTTTATATTATAGTTGCTACCTTATGATGTTTCTAATGTATTTGGGGTAAGACCAAGTGTTAACATCTCTGTGGGCAATCAGTAGACTTCACACATCCTAGGAAATTGACGTAAGTAATTCTTTTGGCCTCAAGTGATTTCCTTTGTTTTGTCTTTTGATGTACACATCCCAAAGCAAGTTGGGGGCTGTGATGACAAGTAAATCACCTTCTGCAAAATCCTGGCTTCAACAGAGACCAAACCTTACTGACTCAGAGTAAATACTTGTACAGATATATTTTTGTTTTAATTTATAATGTATTTTTTCTCATTTTTTTCCCTGACATTGGCATCTCATTCAGAAAATAGGATAAGTGATACTGTTTATCAAAAGTTACCTGGGCCTTCTTTTCTGCCCTGAGTCCCCCATCATTAGGATGTTTTCTACAATGAACCCAGTCTGCAGCAAACAGGGGCTTCACCTTCTTTCTTCTTGGCAGCCTTGGCTATAAGGGAGGATCTCTTTCACTTGAATTGTCACTGTGGTGTGTATAACATCGCATAATGGCAGGTAGCTATTGGTTATCATCTAGTGCCCTGTGATGGGGTTATTTCGATATATTTAGTGTGTGTTTCCATCAAAGGTTTTTGTTTTAATGATTGTCTTGTCCTCCTAACAGTACACCAATGTTTTTATTTTTATTTTTTACAAAGGGTTGTATTGATAACTGTTGCAGGTTCAGCATTGAAGCAACAGTGAATTGCCTTTTTCCCTAGCCTTGTCTGGTGGCACCTTTGTGCTTTTGTGAAGTTAACTATAAGAAGAGCAGGGTTTGGGCACTTTGGCCTTTTCTCTTCTGTAAAATTGAGGGTGTTTGCAGCCATGCTTAGGCACGGTCTTGGCCCCATCACTGCCTTCTGCACCTCAGTAATAGCACAGCTCTTAAAACCGTGATCTGGTGACAGTGGAGGAAAATGTGAAGTTTGAAACACAGCACAGTAAATTATATTCCTGATCCCAGGAGGTTTAATTTTTTATTTAATTACTCCAGAGATGAAAAACCAGCATTTCTATAGTGACCAGGGTGGAAGAACCCCCCTTGTTAGAAGATGAAGAAGCTACAGACTTTAAGATTCCTAGGATAAGAAGGCCTGGCTTTTAGCTCAGGTGGCTACTCTTATTCCAGAAGGTCTTTGTGTCTCACTAGACTCCAGTGTACCAGATGAATTCTCAAATTCAAACTATTTCTTGCAGGTGATACTTTTCATAAACATTGGTCCAGACAATTCTTACCAAGAACCTGTACGTGTATGATTCTGATGAAGAACCTGTATGTGTGTGATTTTGATCAAGAACCTGTATGTGTTTCATGTGAGCCATTTGTGTCAAGTATTATGCACAGTGTTTGCTATGGATGTGTCCCAATATTTATTTTACCTCCTCTTGGGAGTTTTGTGTTTCTCCTCCTCCTGCCTCCCTCTGTCCCTAAGCCAGTGTCCTCTCCTCTTGAATGATTTCCATATTTCTGTAGCCATACCAAAGCCAGGATGTTTTCATTCATTTGGATACCAGTATTTATGGATGTCTAACTACCTAACATAATTTTAAAAAAACAAAAACCTTCTGACTAGGGGATGTAAGATCCTAGAGGCTGATTTGCAAATCAGACTACTTGTATTTGTGTGCAAGACCCTGTGTTTAGGATTGGGTGGCTTTTCTAAGAGAAGTACTGAGGTTGGGGGAGAGGAGGGATTGGTTGCATTTTTTTACCTAACTTGGGGGGGGGGGGGAAATCCTATTTTTTACAATATTCTTGGTTTTGTTTTTCTATTAACATTTCCTTTTAGCCTGAATTTTTACTAAATTTCCTCCTGGTTTAAAAATCTTGATTCTAGGAGTTCCCTGGTGGTGTAGTAGCTAGGCTTCGGCGCTGTCAATGCTGTGGCCTGGGTTCGATTCCCAGCCAGGGAACTACCCACGTTAAATAAATAAATAAATAAATAAATAAAAATCTTGTTTCTAATCTGGGAATTTGAAATCTCAGTACTTAATGTTACACCAATTTTTCCAAGACCTTAAACCACTTTAATACCAGAACATGGTAAAAAATTTGCAGCCATTTCAAGCAGCTGGTGGGTCTTTTATACAATAACATCATTAACTTGTACCATTAAATGTTCTGAGAGGTGAATGTAAAATGTAAAAAGTATAGATTTTTTTTTTTAAATAACAATAAACTTTCAAAGAGAAAACCAGCATGAATTCTGTGTTATATCCATTGACTTAATAAATTATTGATATTTAGATATTCCCTCCAGTGAATGTGGGGGATGGAAGTTGGGGAGGTAGGAGGGGTATATTAGACATTTTCATGTTATAAAAAGTAAGACCTGGAATGACATAGATGACTCTGAGTTTTATGAAGAGTAGTCTGGGGATGTTGACTCTTAATGAAGTGTACTCTTGTTGGAGAGGATAGAAGAGGACTAAAAGTTGAGTAAATAAAATTAACCTTAGATAGGAAACCTTGTTATTCCTAGTTATTAATGTATGGATGTGAAAGTTGGACAGTGAAGACGGCTAATAGGAATCAAATGGACTCATTTGAAATAAACTGTTGGAGGAAATCTATACAGATACCTGGACTACCAGGAAGATGGACAAGCGGGTCCTAGAGCAAATTAAGCAAATTGATGGAGGAGGTAAAAATGACAAAATTGAAGCTGTCCTAATTTGGGCACATCATGAGAAGTTGAGGTTCTTTGGAAAAGACACTAATGCTGGAAAATAGAAGGCAGCAGGAAAAAAGCAAGACCAGATATGACTCCCATCAAAGAAGCCATAGGCATAAGTCTACAGGAGCTGAACAGGGTCATTGAGGACAGAACATTGTGGACATTACTCATTCACAGGATCATCAGGAGCCTGAGCCAACTCAACGGCACGTAACACAAGAACCTTAAGGTAAACCTGTGTGACTGAGGAGAATGCTGTTTGGTACTGTAGAGCAGTACCTCCTAATCTTACCAAAAAACCCCAGAGCATTTTCACAGCTCCCATGGGATAAACTGGTGAGGCTGCTTGCGCCACAGGTGATGGATCTGTTGCATTTGTAGCCCAGTTGTAGCACACCCATTGGGAAGGGCTACTTTATCCTTTGGGTAATGGAGAGGGGTGGTCACTTTTTAAAATATTTTGTTGTAACATAACACTCATACAGAAAAGTGTACAATTCTTAACTGTAGACGTTGTTGGGTTTTCTCAAAGTGAGTGCAAGCAGCATCTAGATGGAGAAATAGCTTTACCAGCACCCATAAAACCCTTGGGCTTCCTTTGGTTATCCCTCCTTGGTGGGGGAACTGCTGACCTGACTGGTTTTCTCTGTTTTAATCACCTTAACCTTCAAGCAGGTGAGTTGTTGAGTCCTTCCATAGTTCTAGAAGAGCCAAGTTCCTCGTGTAGGCTATGGGCTGACCAGGCATGTAAGAGCTCTCAGCAAAGGATGTGGCTAAATGGGGGAGGTGAGAAAACAGATTCAGGTCAATCCTCTCCTCTTTGTTACCAAGGCAAATAGGGCTTACCTTTGGTGTTAATAGCTGCCTTTTGTTGAGTACTGGGTGTGTGTGTGTGTGTGTGTACATGTCGGGCACTATACTAAACCCTTCCTAGGAGGCATTTCCTCACTTAATCTTCGTAGTAATCTGTTAAAGTACTAATACTCCCAAATCAAAGGCTGACTTATAAACAACCCAAGATTTAATTCTGTGAAACTCAGAGCTCAACACTGTGCCTAGTCATAGTGAGTGCTCCATAAATGTTGGTTGTGGAGTAGTGTTACTGTAAAATGATGTGCAAAGAAAGACAAACTGGTTAATAATAATGACGCTAGTTCCAAATGCTATACTGTTTACTTGCATTATCTCATTTAAGCCTCATAACAACCCTGGAGACAAAATACTTGTTATCACCTGTTTTCAGAGAAGGCAACAGACTGGTCACAGAAGATGGTTCAATAACTTTTCCAAGTCACACATTAAGTGGCCAAGTCCAGATGTTTGAGATTCTAAGCCAGGTTTCCTAACCACTACCCACTCTAGTCCTTTCCCCAAACCCTTGTTATTAAATTTACTCAAGATTTTCATCTTCAGTGCTTCTCTGGGAATTTGTTTTTACCTGCTCTCACCTCTTAAACACACATAGAGCAAATTTTAGAGGTAAAAACTTTAGAGGTTATTTCCTAGGACCCTTTCCCCCACTGCATAACTGTGGTTTCTCCCTTGGCAATAGAACTGAGAGAGTCACAGTTACAGGCCAAGAGGTTGCTTTCCTTTGAAAAGGAATGAGTACAACAGTTCTAAAAAGGAAGGAACTGTTTAGAATGTAAAGAGTAATTGGTTTTGAAGAAGTCTACTTTATCTAATAAGCAATGTGAGAACCTTTGGAGGAAAACACGTTATCTTCTTTTTCAGATTACTTTCTTCTTACCATCTGTAAAGTAAGGAAGAGATGGAGGAGCCATTGAACTGGTTTCTAAAAATGTAGATCGAGAGCTAGACATCCTACATCTTGCTGCCCTCTGGATGTTGGTGTGCCTTTTCACATCATGTCTTACTGTGGAGTCACAGAGGAAGAACACACCAGTTCTGTCACCTGCTTCCAACTGCTCGTTCAGCAGCCTGTGTGTGCAGCCGCTGGGCAGAGGTGGGAATGGAACCAGTTTCTGGTCTCTTCAACTGGTGTTAGAGACACCCAAAGTCCCACGTTTGGTAAAGCTATAAGCACCTTTCCTGCTTTTAAAAAGAAGGCACTAGGTGGAGTGAATTAGAAACATGGGCACCAACTCACTCTCGACATGATAGCATGGTGAGAAGTACAGTAGCTTTAAGAACTGTAGTGCTAACCAGAAGAGAGATTTTTGTGAATAACTGATTATTAAGACAAAAAGATTTATATAGTATGTTTAGGAGGCTCCTTAAGGAAATAAGGTAGATAAAATAGAGCATAGGTATCTAGATGTTTAATCCCTTTACTCACTTTCTCTAATCTGTATTTGCTTAATTCCCTAAAAGATACAGATCTGGCAAATAACAAAATTCACTTTACTGATAGGGGAAGACCAATAATTAGAATCTTACAGGTTCTCTGCCCCATTTCTCAGAAGTGGAGACTCAGCAGTGTGTTCTGGTTTTCTGTAGGCTGATGTACAAATCTGTTGCCATCACTGCTGAATGCTGATGGTGTGGATAGGCAAGGGGTTAAAGTAGACAGTGTTCCAGCTCCAGCTAGAAAAGCAGTGCCGGTAAGGTACAAGCAGGTACTGAAGGTAACAGTGGCCATGGGTTGGCAAGCCCCTTCAGATAATCAAGAGTCACTTTTATTTCACCATCAGTTCTTTTCACAAGTATTTGCATGTTTGCTGAGATGCATTGTGGTAAAGTAAAGGCTTGGGAATTGGTATTTGAATCTGGCTTTGCTGCTTAAGTAGCTGTGTGATGTTGGCAACTTAGTTTCTGAACCTCAGTTTCTTCATCTGTTAAATAATAGTAACTACCTCAGAGGGTGGTTTTGAGGATTCTAATAATATTAACCCAGATAGCACTATGTGCTGAGAGTTCTACACATATTAACTTACTGAATCCTTATAAAAACCCTACTATTATCCTCATTTTGTAGTTAAGGAAATTGAGAAACAAATTAAGTAACTTGTCCATGGTCACACTGCTATTAAATGGAGAGCCAGGATTCTGAGTCTAGGTGGTCTTCAGAGTCCCTGTTCCCATTCACTACGCTATACTGTGAGATAAACATAGCACAGTACTGGACCCAGGGAGTGCCCAGTCTATAGAGACTGTCCCATTGCTGTTGCCATCTGTTCCTGGTCCTTGGATGTTAGTCTGAGTGCAGATCTGGATTGTAGGGAGCTAGTTTAGTGCTAACAGCCTATGAAGGTAAGCTGCTGGCTTAGAGATCATGCTAAGCATCAGCTCCTACAAACAGGTTGTGAGTGCCCAGTGTACCTAGTTGGGAAGGATTCTGCGGTTCAAGTTCCTATAGAGTGGGAAGGAGTGGCTTAATCAACTACTTGTATCTGCCATGGGAAAGGGAACCCATTTATTTGCCATCCCTGATTTATTATAGTTTGATCCCTTCATTTTGAAGATAAAACAACTGAGGCCTGAAGATATTAAATGACTTGCTCAAGGTCATGTTGTTAGCAACAGGCCAACATGGCTAGAACATGTTGGGACAGTCATTTTGAGTAGTGACTTGTGTCAGACTGTGCTGGAAAGAATGATAGCCCACTTTATGACCTGGCTAACTTGTTGTCTCAGTGGGTTCATCTTTGCCTCTGTGTATGCCTGCAGTAGAGGTGATGAGTGTCCTGGTTTCCTAACCCTGGTTCAGCCAGTCATTAACCTTGGGACATTTACTTAATATCTAGGTGCTTCAGTGTTAGAGTATACTCATTTCAGTGTACATGGGACTTTTCTGGTTTTATTATTGAAAGTCTTGCTTTCCATGAACCCCTTCAGACCTAGGCAAACTTGGTCACCCTACTCAGTTTCTTCCTCTGTAACATGAGGATGAGAATTGTCCCTTTTCTAAGGAGTTGCTTTGAGGATCTAACTGATTTATTATGGGTAAAGCACTTAGAAGTAGTATTTGGGACATAGTAAGTACATGTTAGCTGTTTATTGTCCTTATTTTTATTATTACTGGAGCAAAAGAATTCCTACCACAGAATGGTTTCCTAGAGAGCTCACTGTCATCCCAAAGAAGACAGGGAATGTTCCCATGATCATCTGGTTACCTGTAGCCAATTGTTGGGGATATTTTTTTCTTGAAATAGTCAATAATTAGGAACTTGAGAATGTGATAGTCATTGCATTCAATTCAAATGACGTTTATTGAGCATCCATTGCATGTTAGGTAGGACTCTTTGGGGGATTCAGAGATAAATAAAAGCACTGTTCCTTCCCTCTGGGACAGTGGGGATGAGCAGTCATGGTTATCAGTAATTCTAGTTCAGTATAATAGGAACTACACTCCAGGCATGGAGAAAGGACTAGAATGTAGGCAATAGAGAAAAATAATAGCTACTGACATTTATTGAGTAGATGGTGTAGCATTGCATGTGTGTTATTTCATTTATTATTTATTGTGACCTTGGAGGGTGTTGTGATGTATCTACATTTTACAGACTGGAGAACTGAAGTTTAGGGAGGTTAAGAACCTTGCCTCAAGTTCACCCAACTTGATTCCAAAGCAGGTCTTGCTGACCCAAAGTCTGTAGTCTTAAGTATCAATGCTTTACAGTTTCTCCTGAAAGAAAATAAAATTCAAGCTTGGCCTGAAAGCTGGGCAGGCCTTGAGCAGTGTCTGTCTAGGAATGAGAATTTCACACAGAGGAAATGGCTTGATCTGAAGCACAGAGGTGGAGGAGTAGAGGGCATGTTTAAAAAGTCAAAGGAGAGAGTGTGCTCAACAATAAATCTGGATGAATGAGCTTTGAACTTCACAATCAGTGTGTTCCCGAGTCCAGGGTCTTTTGTCCTTCCACACCAGGGCTCACCTTCCTTCTCTTTGTCCTCCCTTTCCCTGGCCCACCCTGGCCCTCCGCCTCCCCTTTTATATCGCCAGTGCGGTGACTCGCGGCAGTCCTGAAGTGACGCTTTCCAATTTCACACTTACATGCTCCTGAAAGTATTCTTAAACTAACTTGCATGTAAACCAATAAAGGGCAACAGCACACATTTCTGTTAGATAGTACTTTTGTTTGACTCCCTTCTGCTTTCATCATTCTACCTGCAAATATGGTGCTTTGACCTCATAGGAATCCAAGCATGGAGGGGCTCTGTAAACATCTTAGAAATGAGTAAGGGCTCACGTTTATTGAGCACTTAACTGTGTGCCTGGGCAAGTGCTGAATACCCTTTCTACATTTATTTAATATACTCAGCAACCATATGCTGCGCATCTTAGTGATTCCCATTTTACAGATGAGGAAATGGAGGCTTGGAGGCTTGTTCACCTCTCACCACATTATATATTTGCTTTTCCCACTTGGTTCCCCTTTCCTAACACAGTCTGCCAAACTATAAAGGATGCTTAGTTGTCATCTTAGTTAACCCTCTCCATTTTTCACAGTGTAAACAGACACTGAAAAGGGAAGGGACTTGCCACATCCGATTAATGCATCCAGGTCTTGCATCTCTCAATCCAGTGACTGAAAAGAATTTCAGCCTTGAGGATAAAGGGCATGGTCTTAAGACTTGGGTTTGAATTTCAGTCCCGCAGCTTCCAAGCTGTGAGACCTCAGGAAAGTCATATAACCTCACTTTCCTCATCTATAACGGTCTTCACATTTTCTTTTATGCCCTATTTTCCATCTTTGTCTTTTTACTTTATGTTATGGGAGATTTTCTTTATTTTCTAAAGTTTCTTTTGAGTTTCATTTTCGCTCTTTCATTAGAAAAAAAATCTTTTTCTAAGAGCTATTTTTGCGTGTTAATTTTTTATTCCCTCTTTTTAAAAAGTAGTATCTGATTCTGGAGTCCTTTAATGCAGAGAACATTTGTTTTGCCTTCTCTGGAGAAGCAATCTCCAGTCTTTTGCCAGGTTGGGATCTGAGCAGTCTTGCTGCATAAAGGAAGGATGCAGATCTGGGAATTGACAGCTTCTTAAACTGAATTTCAGCCAGTCCTGCTGTCTTCACCTTCATTTCTAGGTATCTTTATTATGTGCTACTAACTCGTGATTCTCAAGCTGAGAATCACGAGTTAGTAGCACATAATAAAGACTTAAGATTTTGTGGGGTGTTTTGTTTGTTTGTTTGTTTGTTTGTTTGTTTTTTCAATCTACATTCAGCTTCTGCAGTTTGATTTTTTCCTCATTCTCTCCATTTTGGTGGGTTTAAAACCTAAAACAAAACAAAGCGAACATGTTTATAGTTGTTTTAGTGGGATTTCATGGAAAAATGAAAAACAGGTGTGTCTGTTTTATCTCAACCCTGTATGCTTTGCCTGTCCCCACCTCTCTCTGGGACTTTCTGTGACTCCATTCAGCCTCTTGCTTTTGACACAATGAAGGAGGACATTGGCTGTCTCACAGTCACTGTGGTTCTGAGGTCACTGTCTATGAATAACTGCAGTGGGAACATTAGTAGGTCATTGCCAAATAATCAGCACATCCTTAACTTATTGCAAAGCTGTTGGTTCGTGCAAGACATGCCATTGGCCTTTAGCTGCAGACTTTGACTTCAGAGCTGAGCGTGTCAAGATTTAAGTGGAGGAATTTACATACACATTCCTTGAAGGTCCAAATAGGTGTATTACACAGTGCCTGTGGGTTCACATGCATATATGTGCACATACTCACATCTCAAAGATGAACTATCTTGCTCAGTGAAACCCACCTTTGGATTGTGGGTGAATTGAAAAGCATGAAAAATGTTTAGCCTAAAGTATCTTTAAATATTCATGATGTCTTCAAAGCAAAGCTGTTGGGAAGACTAAGCCACCTGGAACACAGCTGTGGTAGTACAGTGAGGCATCTTGAAAAACCAGACTCTTATGCAGGGCTGAGAAGAATATTCAGAGGTAACCTAGCCCAGCCCCCTGCTGCCCACTGTAATAAAAACTATTTTGAATATGTCATGTCCATTATTAACAAGATCAGATTAATATTTAGAAAGCGTAGTATTATCTTGCCAGCTTGAAGATAATTATATTTTGGGTTATACAACTCTTTTGAGGGTAACAAATTTTTACTTACCACCTATCCATCTTCATGAGGTAGGGTGTTAGAAGTGGCGATTCTGTGGCACACTTATCACTACCTTCCCTGCTGGTACCTATGGTATCAGTCACGACCCTCATTTTCTCTAGGCCCAAATGTGAGATCTCAAAAATCTTATTAGAGCTTAGGCTTACTGAGAAGCCAACTGCTACCTTGGACAGCACCCCCTTCTTTGGCTTGGGTTTGTTCTGCAGGCGAAGTACTGTATTTAGTGCACTCTTAAATTCAAACTCACTCTGGACTCTTAATATTTTTAAATGGATGTCACTCCTATAAAAAGGAACAGTAAACAAGAGAATGGGTAACTACCAAAATGTCTGTTCTTCAGGACACGTTAATTATTTCCTTTATCTACTTTTTTGGTTTTATTTACTGCTTATTTTAAAGGACTGGATGGTGGCAGTAGGCTATTTCTTCTTCCTGAAAGCTACAAAACATTTGCTCTTTGCTTTCTACACTACTGTTTCAATAATGCCTGGTACCTAGTGAGTGGTCAGTAATGCTCATAGAATGAATGCTTGCCCCTCCTGTGGTGACATTTACAATTGCTCATCTCAATCACAAAAAGCATGGTACTGATGGGAAAGGGGTAGAGCAATTGATCCTTTTCTAGAAAGTGTTTTGTTTGGGCTTTCTGAAATAGACTGCATTACCTCTCCCTGACAGCTTTGTTCACAAGAGGAAATGAGTGAACTAAGTCATTCCTTGAGTCTAAGTCTTTGCTCAAACTTCACATTTCACAACTCCTCCTTTGGCAGCAAACTGGACAGCAGTTAGAATTCATGGGGCTGAGCAGAAATCTCCTTCCCCAACCACACCACTCCTTATTAATGTCATTTCTTCTTCAAGCTCTTAGCACTTATTCTCTACTACTCACATGGCAGGTAATCATGCACATTTCTTGTTCTGTTATTAACTACTGTTTTGGTTTGTCTCACCACTGGATCCTATGCAAATTGAGCAGATAAGCAATAAGAAAAGGTCGTTATTAGTATGGTTTCCTGAACATAGTCTCTTTCTTAGTTTACCCCAAAAGCATGCTTTGAGACAAGATTTGTGTCCAGTTACTTTATTTGGGAGGTGAGCCCATAGTGGTGAGGGAGTTGGAAAGTGAGACAGCAAAGGAAGGAAGATAGAAAAGGGTGTGACAGATTGGGTTCCTGCTGTGGGCCTCTGGGCACAATCCTGCTGGGGACCTTTTAAGACATGATCCAATAGAAATATATTGCAAGCCAACTGTATAATTTTAAGTTTTCTAGTAGCCACATTAAAGAAGTAAAGAGAAATAGATGGAATTAATGTATTTCATTTAACTCAGTATATCCAAAATATCACTTCAGTATATAATCAGTGTAAAAATTATATGTTAGTTGATTGAAACTCTCTGGATTCCTGCTGTGACAGCCTTTTCACCTGAGTTTTGGTCTGAGCATTAAGGACTGCTGTAGATGTGTGTACAGGTCGAGCACTGCATAACTCTAGAGGGCACCACTTACCCAGGCTTCTGTAATAGGTATAACATCCTTAAAGTTTTGCAGTGCCCAACCTGTGCAACTCCTAATATGAGGGCTGTCAGCCTTTTCCTTCTTGGTTATTACTATGCTCATCACTTTGGGGAAGGAATAAAGAATTGTCAGAGCAGACATATTCAATTGGGTTTAATTACAGTATTCTGTCCTTTAAGGGTCACTAAACATTTTGAGCACCTGACACCATTTCCTTGGAAGTCAGCATCATGAGTAATCAGCAAAAGCCAGCACCTTCCAGGGTCCTGCAATCACTGAAGGAATCAGCTTCACTCACTGCTGATTTTACCTTGCAACCTGCATTGGGTTTCAATGAGTTTTTGCCATGCACCCTTGCAGGCTTGGCTTGGAAGTGGCTCTCCCAGGCCGGGCTGGGAGCTGGGAAAGAGCAATGTCTATAGCTCAGAGCTTCCTCCCCAGTGGTAAGCTTCCCTACTACCCCTCACCCAGACCCCTCTTTCTTCACTGGTCTTCCTCACTTCATTCACCCACAAGGTGTCTGGCTGCAAGAGTCAATGAACTCCAGATGCCTAAATTCAGTTGCTCAATCTGAGTTAATTTCATTCCTTTTTTATTTGTTCCCCTGTGGTGGGCAACAAACCATGCAGGTAGAATCAAATTAGTCTGATTAATAGCATCTACAAAAAAAAAATTACATATATATATATATATATATATATATATATATATATATATATATATTCAAAGCAGTTTGCAGGAAGGAAGTCATGGAATGAAGTGAATTCAGAAATTAAGCTCTCTAGCCATTTCCTGTTACAGGTGATGAGCAGGAGAATCTGAGAGGCTGAGGTGGTCATTCAGGGTCCCACAGTTGGTTAGTGGCAGAGTTTCCTTTGTGGAAAAAATTGTCTTATTTACCTCCCCCGAGGCATTGTCTCTGGCATATGGTTTGCATTCAACAAAAGTTTGTGGATGAACTGATGCATTTTTATAATATTCAGATTACTTAGAAGCCCAAAACACATTTTTTCATGTATATGTCTATGTGCATTTGTAAATCCAGCATCCATTACCCTTCCTGCTTATAGTGCATCCCCTCCCCTATGGGGAGCGATGTGATCCATGTATGGCAGATCAGAGCGTTCTGTTCTCTTAGCCACAGTGATTTGTTCAATGATAGACATGTGATTCAAGCCAGACCAATCATGAGTACTCAGCTTTACACTCTCACCAATAGGAGAATGAAGCCAATCCAGAGGAAAGCAGAACTGAGAGCTGGAGAGAGAGAGCAAGGACAAGTTTTGGTGATGGCACTTGACCTCCTCTATCTGTATATACCTGAAGCCAGTGCCCCTGGATTCTTTAATTATGTGAGTTGATAATCCCTTCTTGAAAAAAAAAAAAACACCCCAGTTAGGTTTTTATTATTTGCATCTGAAACGAAATGGCAAGTAAATTAGCTATGAAGCACCAAACAACCTGCAGATTAGTTAGTGCCTTCAATATCTCCTATTGTTTGGATGTTCACACTCCCTTGAGCTTGGGGAAGGTGGTCTCTGTCCAGCCTTAGGGTAAACTTTGACTATCCTAGACTTAGACTTAACATAGTGATTTTATTGTCTTTGCCAGTAATTGCTTTAGCCCTGGGCAGGTGATGCAGTTGTGGTGAATGAGACTTGAAGGGAGATTTGCTGCCTGGATTCTGGAATAGGTTTTCCTCTTGGGTACAAAGAGGTAAACTGCCCTCTCCTGCCTTTGTACATAGCTGTATGAGGATGTGATGACTGGATCTGCAGCAGTTAGTTTGAGACGATGAGGAGACAAGTCTGAGGATAGGAGCTAGCATGCCAGGATGATAAAACAGAGAGATGGAAAAAGCCTGTGCCCTGTGTCATTGAATTCTGTACCTCATTATGTCCAGTCTTTAAAAAGTTGAGATGTCATTTTTTTTAGCCACTTTTTATTTGGCATTTTGTTACTTATGGCGCAAAGCATCTTGATTAAAATAACTATTTTTGTATTTGAAATACAACTTCATTCTGATTCTAAATGAAAGGGAATGGGAATGTTTTTAAAGTGACTGTTTAAAAAAATATCTTAAGTACAAAAGAGAAGTGAGAATCTTGAATGAAATATTACAGGGAAGAACAGTTTGTAAAATAATTAAATGAGGGGTTGCCTTAGTAGAAGGAGGATGTGGTACTGAAACCTTGCCCACTTGGACCCCAGTATTTTCTCTTATGCCAGGCCCCAAGTTTCCTCTGCAATCCTGTGACTCTGTATAACCTAGGTTAAGACTGGCCTATACGGTAACTTTTTAACTAGAGGACCGTTTTTCAACCTCGGCATTATTGATCTTCTGGGACATAATTTTTTGTATGGGACTGTCCTGTGCACTGTAGGATGTTGAGCAGCATCCCTGGCATCTACCCACTAAATGCCAGTAGCACTTTGTTTCTTCTAGTCATGACAATTAAAAATGTTTCCAGACGTCAGATGTTCCTTAGATGTGCAAAATTGTCTCTAGTTGAGAACCACTAAATCAGAATTACTTCTCCACAATTTCAGAACAATAAGTTTGCTATATTGTTGGTACACTGTTGAGATATCATTTAAAACAAATGAGTTACAGAAAACAACGTGATGGAGAGGATGTAGAAAAATTCAAACTCTTGTACATTGCTTCTGGAATGTAAGATGGTACAGCCTCTCTGGAAAGCAGTTTGATGTTTCTTTAAAAAACAAAAACAAAAACATAGAATTACCATGTAATCAGCAGTTCTGTTCCTAGTTATGTATGTCAAAGAATTGAAAGCCAGGACTCAAACAGATGCTTGTATGTTAGTGTTCATAGCAGCATTATTTATAATAACCAGAAAGTGGAAGCAACCCATGTGTCCATTGACAGATAAATGCTTAAGTAAAATGTGGTCTCTATATATGATGGAATATTATTCAGCTATAAAAAGGAATGAAGTTCTAATACATGCTACAATATGGATAGACCTTGAAAACATACTCAGTGAAATAAGCTGGACACAAAAAGACAAATATTGTAGGATTTCACTGATATGAAATACATAGAATAGGACAATTCATAGAGACAGAAAATAGAGTAGAGGTTCCCAGAGGCTCGAAGGAAGAATGGGGAGTTACTGTTTAATTATTACAGAGTTTCAGTTTGGGGTGATGAAAATATTGGAACTAGACAGTGGTGATGGTTGCACAACATTTTAAATGTAATTAATGCCAGCAAATTGTATGCTTAAATCTGGTTAAAACTGAAAATTTTATGTTGTATTTGTTTCTTTTACCACATTAAAAAAATAAAAACTTCAAAGTGAGTTAAAGTCATAAAGTTTTGCCAAGTCCAGTAGTGTTTGATGTAATGCATTACAAAGATGCTATGGTATGACAGAACATCTGGAGTAGGTGGGTTTTGGGGACTCTGTGTTCTGGTCATTGAAATTAGAGGCTGCAGAGTTCTGAGGCATCCATGTTAGGATTTTAGGTTCTGTCACGTACTTGCCATGTACCAGGCTCTTTCCTAAGGTTTTTACAGAAATCATCTCATTTAACTCTCACAACTACCCTACAATGTAGGTTCTCATGTTGCCCCAATATATATGTGAATAAACTGAGGCTCAGAGAAAGGGATAGAGCAAGTATTCAACCCAACCCATGTAGCCAAATTCCATATGGAGTCCATGCTTTTAACCACTGGACTCTGTTTTTTGTTAAGGTTTGGAAGCAAAATGCTTAACTTTGGGTTAAAAACCCATTTTGAGTATTTACTTAAACAGTAATAAAGTTGTTTGTGGCTACCAAAGCAACTCTGATCTGACTACATAGTTAAAAAACCAACATCACATTCTACAGAAGATGTGTTTTTCTCTGAACAGTGTCAATTAGATCAGAAGAGCACTTTCCTTAGGAGGAAGCCTTGAGCACGTGGGCTTTTCAGTGGGTCAGGGTGCTCCTAAAATGTGAATTTGGTTTCCTGGTGGGCTTAGATGGCTATATTCAGATTTTCTTGTCTATCTTTCTGCCTTGTGAGGAGGTGGATTATGGCAGTTGATGATTTAATCTGTGTAATGTCTAGAGAAAACATGTCCTCACTTTGCTGCTGGGAAAATGTTAATTTATTCTGCTTCTGGATCTAAAGAAGTAAATCAAGTGATTGGCGATGCTCTGTGTGTGTGTGTGTGTGTGTGTGTGTGTACATGTACATGTACACGGGTGTTAATTCACAAGGATCTGTGTGACAAGAAGCAAATGGACCTTAAATCTAGGGATTTTAAGTGGTTTTTGAGTCTCTTTTAACGGACTGCAACTCCCCCATCCCCGAAATTGAATGCAAAACTATGTGTATGACATGATTATTTTTCTTTTCTTTTTTTTTCTTTCTTTCCTTTTTTTTTTTTTTTTAGGGAACACAATGTAGTGTTCATCAGAATCTCAAAGGGGTTTTAGAGAATGTCAGTCTGTAATTTTGTGATGGCTGCTACCTGGCACATCTTTCTCATTGAAGAGCCTTAATTGTCTTAGGTATGAGAGGTCCTTGATATTTAAGAAGCACCTTTATTTAGGTAAGGGTCTGGGTACAGACAGCCGCCATGGGAATTGTTATTATTTCGAGCTTGTTAAGTTTGAAGCTTGAAAAAACCCCAGCCAGGTTGAAATCAACTTTGGCAAAATGAGTCTAAGCATGTTAGTCTGCTCCTTCAACCGTCTCCCTCTCCTTCTAGTTACTTCCCTGCCTTCTGTTCTGCTGTTCCAGCCCCTGCCCACCTTATGTGCTATGGGCCTGAAACCAACTTGGGCACTGTAAAGACCAGAAAATTTCACTTCATTTAACATGCACCTGGCACATAGTAGGAATCAATAAATTATAGCTTTAAAAAAGTACAATCATCTAGCTCTCTGTGAAATGGTAATTTGTTCCAGACATATAATAGAGATTCCTGTTCTTCTTTTATAAGCTAAATAGTCCTTTGGATTTACCAATATAGATTTAACCTTGACTTCATGGCACTTAAATTCTAGAAGGAAACCCATAAATGAATGTGTATAAAAAAGAACAGGGTGCTACACGAGAGAATAACATGGATGCATGTACTTAATACTTTGGTCACACCAGGTCTAGTGAAGTGGAGGAGGCCAAAGCCAGACTGCAGTGGAGTGAGTAGGGAAGAGGGGACGCGAAAGCCAAGAAGCACAGCCGGCTTCTTCAAGGAGCTCAGGTAAAGAGTGGGTTGCTGCAAGAGCAGCTGCTGGAGGGAGAGATGGGGTCAAGGTGGAAGCACAGAGGGGTCAGGGAGGGTTTGGAAGAAGTTACATTTATTTGCACAGGGTATGGGATGATGGGCAGGGTTCCCCAGGGAGGTGGGATATGCAAGGATGGGCTCTGAGAAATGTGGTGTGTCTGGAGCATGAAGAGTATGTGAGCAGGTGGGCAGAAGGCAGGTCGGGGGTACATTTACAAGAACGTTGTGTTCCAAGCTGAGCACCTTGACTTTTGCCTGAAGAGGGTAAGCCAGAAGATGGCTTTCAAAGCTCGTCTATACATAGGAAAATGTGATTTATTAAGTGTTCCCAGGCACTCAGGCCAGAAGCCAATGTACCATTCTGCCAACCCCCTCTCCTTCAGCTCCCACGCCTAACCATCAGCGAAGACTGTCAGTTCTACCTCCTAATCATGTGTCTGTTCAGTTTTTCACCTCTACTGTTAGCACCCTGGTCCAAACACTGATTGCTCCCCTAGCTGACCTCCCTGCTATAGCCCCCTCATCACACACCAGACACTATGACCTTGATCTTGTAAATGGAACCATGTCATCTCACCTCCTTCCCCTTCTTCAGAATTATTCAATGACTTTAATAATTCAGGAAAGGATATCATGATATTTAACAAGACTTGTCAGGTCCTATGTGTTGGGGCTTCTGTCTTTCTCCCCAGGGGTACCTGGTCCCAGTCTTCCTCCTCTTTACTCAGCTCCAAACACATAAATTTATTGGGGTTTCAATTCTTTGGTGTGGGGTAAAGCTCTTTTCTGACTCTGGGGCTTTGGTCTTTCTTGCTCTTTCCTCTGCCGACCCCTCTCGCCAATTTTACCCGGTGGTTAACACCTGTATTCGTTTGCTAGGGCTGCTGTGCAAGTGCCACTGATGGGGTGGCTTAAACAAAAATTTATTTTCTTACACTTCTGGAGGCTAGAAGTCTGACTGTTGGCAGACTGGCTCCTTCTAAGGCCTCTTTCCTCACCTTGTATGTGGCCATCTCCCTGTGTCCTCCCATGGTCTTCTGTGTGTGTGTGTATGTCTGAATTACCTCTTAAGGATACCAGTCATACTGGATTACCCACGTGACCTCATTTTAACCTAATCCCCTCTTTAAAGACCTTGTCTCTGAATCCAGCCTCATTCTGAACTCCTGGGGGGTTTGGGCTTCAATACAGGAATTTCAGGGGAACGTAATTCAGCTCATAACTACTCTTTCCAATGTTTAGGTTGCAGCCTAAATGTCACTTCCTCAGAAAAGCAATCCAAATGAGATATACTGTTATTTTTGTATATAGCACCCTGTTTTTCCCCCCTTCTAATACCTATTCCATTTTGTAATTGCATATTCATTTACAGGTCTCACCTAGAATTTAAGTGCCATGAATTCAAGGATCATGTCTTTTCTGGTCACTGCTCTATCCCCAGCGTCTAGCACAGTTCCTGGCCCATAGTAAGCAGTCAATGCAAATTTTTTGAATGAATAGATTAATGAAAAGTCCAGAGACTGCACAGGATCTAGCAACTTTGCATCTAGTTAAACTGGGACCAAAGCCATTGAAAGGAGAGCTGATTCTTACCTATGTTTAAAGATCTGCAGAAGAAGTGATTTCACACTAACCCTTAGCACCCCCTCTGCAGCCTTTTGGCGTGAAATGTGCAAACTGTGACTGGAAATCGATTCAACCTCAGAGGTAGGCAGCTGGGGAGAACACATTTATAAAATTATTGCTGATGTGTGCTGTGACATAGCCCAGCGTGGCACCCCAGGCCAGTGTATGACCAAAACTACTAACACTGGGCTTTTTGCTTAAAAGATGAGAAAATTTAACCTTAAGCAGGGACTCAGAGCAAATTTCATTATTGTTCAATTGTTTCAGATGTTTGAATTTAGACTTGATTTGAACTGGTTTTCTAGGTGGGTCCACTTTCAAAAGTTAGTACTTGGGTTTGGGTAAGGTTTGCTGATACACCATTTTAGCGCTAATGTGCTGATGTACCGTTTTACTCTAGCTTCTGGTTCATAGATGGTTTCTGGAAGAGCACTGTGCACCTCAGCCATTGTCAGGCAAGGTCATAAATTCCAAGAATCCTCTTCCTAGTAGGTTCGGGAGAGTTACTTTGTTGAGTCCCCTGCGTGCAGAAGGGTAATTTAATTTGTCCAGGGCAGGTCAGGTCATTCATTTATTTTTATTTATTTAGCAAACATTTAGTGGATGTTTACTCTCTGCCAAGCACCATGGGGTAACAAAGCAGAGTAAGGTATAATTTCCAGTCTCAAAGTTGCTTGTTGAGGGCAAAGGCCAAATCTCGGTCTCGTTTCCTCTTATACGAGTCGAGTGCCGATTCAGTTGTTGTGGCAGGAACAACTGTGCAGTGACATTTGTCATATTTTGGTGCCCAATGTTAGAATTTCCATCCTGTCTTTGGAAATTTCCCATTATATGTGTGTGTCTTGTGGGGATTCAGGGCCTTCCTCACACTATAAGCTTTCCAAAGAATAGGTAATTGCCTTTCCATCGTCTTTTGCAGTTCAGGTGTGACCTAGACATGGCATATTAGATGCAGAATTCAAGACTTTGAAATGGGAGTGGTGTTATGGAGAAGTGGAGCAGTGGACCATCCGTGTGGGACATGCCAGGAGCAGCAGTGGGCTTCTAGAGGCCAGTGACAGTGCCAATGGCAGCAATCTGTGCCCAGAGCCAGCATGGGTTGAGGTCTGAGCTATAGCACCCTAGGTTCAATGGCTGCTGCAGTCCTGTCTTCTCTGAACTACTCTTGTCCTCTGACTTTGTCAGTGGCTGTGGCTGCTGGCCAGCCTGCCTCTGTGCCTGTCCACTTGCCAGGCCTGGCTTTCCTACCTTCCTGGTGATTCTGTGAGCTCCCCACCATCCCCAGAATGCTTAAAGGAGTCGGACCTGGTTTCTGATGCTTACCATTTAGGAAACTTGGCTTGTATAAACTCTTGGTGCACTAATCCAGAAGTAAGAATGACTTTCTCTCTCTTCTATAATTTGATTTAATTTGAACTCCCATTATTTTGAGTGGTAGATACTTAATCTCAGTCAATTCAGAGATCTCTTCCCCTCACCCATCTTTTTTTTTTTTTTTAAAAACAACATCTAAGTAATTTTTAATAGTATAAAAGCACAGAAGGATGAATAATAAAAATACCACTAGGATCCCACCATTCTAATTTAACAACTATTACCTGCACCTTCTTCATCTTTTTCTTCATCTTACAAGTTTTTACAAATGTATGAGTATATTTAATGTAAACCATTCTTTATGCTTCTTAAAACATTTTAAATTAGTGTTATTGGATCAACATTTTTTTCTTGTGACTTTTATAAACATCCATATACCACCCTCCGGATCAGTCGTTAACATTTTGCTGGATTTGCTTTCTCTCTCTCTCTAGTACCATAGGTTTTCCCCTCTGAATTATTTGAAAATAAGTTGCAGAAATTATGGTGTTTTACCTCTTAATAGTTTAGACTGCATTTTTCTTAGTAAAAGGACTTTCTTCTACATAATTTGCAATTCCATTATCACAGTTAAGAATAACAATAATTTCATACCATCTAAAATCTAGTCCATATTCAAAATTCTCTAGTTGTCCCAAGAATTCTCTCTTACAACTGAGTTCTGAGAGCTAGACTCTTTAAGTTCCAGGAGGCTTAAATAATAATCAGAGTTGGGGATGAGGAGGAACTCAGGCTCAGGTGCTTGGATCCTAGCTGCGTCTCCTTTTGGGTTCCCAACTAAGGTTGCTGTTGTTCGCGCCCCCTCGTGGGGGCGAAGGGGGAGGTACTACCCAGTGCTCAAGCTCTCTCCTCTTTTATCTCGTCTTGGAAGGAAAAAAACTGAGTCTGCCTCTGTTTATTTTCCTCTGGCTCAAGTCCCTTCACGGTTCAGACTTTTGAAACTTAAAAGTCTTTTTTTCTGCTTTCATGGTCTGACCCCTTCAATGAGAATGGCCATGAGAGAACAGGAAATAGTGGTGGTGGGAAAAAAGAGTATCAGTTAATCGTTCATAGTATTAATGCTATCCTGGCTTGTTTGTTCTGTGCAGACATTAGCACACATATTTAACTGTTAGGCCCCAGGACAGTCATACTGGTTTTTAAAGCATTGAAATACTTCTGTACTAGACCACTAATGCCATTATCCTAAAAGACAACTTTTGCCAGTGTATATTTTATTCATCTTTCTTGTGTATGTGGATATATTAAGATTCATTTAGCCAGCTAGGTATTCTTGGACATTTGGGTTGTTCCAAGTTTTGTGGGAATTTTTTTTGTGTGTGTGTGTTTGTTATTACCAACAAATCACTCTTTGTATATCTTTGGATTTTTATGCCAGTGAATTTGTAGGATAAAATTTTCAGGATAGAATTGTTGGGCCAAAGGTTAAGCATATTTAAATTTTGATAAATTCTTCTAAATTGCCAGATAGCCATATTTTTAGGAGAGGTTAATTAATGACTTTTGCTTTGGTCAGTTTAAGGTTAAGATACCAGAGGTCACTATGAATACCCCCAAATCAATTAGTAACACAGGTTAGGACTGTGAAGAAAAGTGACAACTAGAGATATGCCATAAGCAGAGCTGTGAGTGTTCTAAGTCTTCATAATGATTTAAGATAATTAACTATGCTTCAACTCTAAATAAAGATATACTAGACACATTAATTATGAAAAGATTCTCAATGTATGTGAAAGTGTGTATAGCACATAAAAACACAATTCTATCTTAAACTTAACCATAAACTAAGACATGAGCTATGATAAATATTAATTAAACATCCAAATAATAATCTTTCTTGCCTCTTTAAATTTAGAAGTGCTTTTGGAGAATAGTTTGGATCCCTCAGATCTTTTAAAAGCATTTAGCAAATGTTAATGCCCTTCAGCTAAAGACCACCAGGAATACATTTGCAGTTGAACAAGTTGGGATTATTATTCATTGCAGTGAGAGGGGAAAAGGCAGCAGGGTACCTTGGGACATCTTAGTAGGAGGGTGTTAGAGAAGACTTAGTAGAGGATTTGGAGTTAGGTTTGGTGACTTGAGGGAGTGTTTAAGGAACTGGGGCTTTGCTCTGGATTGGATACTGGCAGAGAGTGGGAGCACTTCTATGATTGGGCATCATAATCATTCTTATCTGAAGGAAGAAAAGACTAGAATGAGGCTCAAGTTGTAATTGGTCAAGAAGCAGCAGCCCTTTATATTGGACAGGGTAGAGGAATTTTGGTCATTTTTGTTGTTTGGACAGTGTTCATGATTTGTCTATGTTCAGACATGCTTGATTTTTGTCTTGCTCCATTGTGGGCTCAGAATAGCTTAATCTGATGTTACATTCTGTGCACTTGTTTATTTTCAGCAGGAGAACACCAAGCCCTAGGTATGAGTGGCAGCAGATCAGCTCATGGCAACATCAAGGCCAAGCTGATAGTAAGTACTAGGACAGCTCATGGATGTCAGGGCAGCTTCTTTTCTCTTTCTCAGAAGGACGTTTACACTATCTTTCCTTAGTTAATCCCTGTTGATTCTTCAGATCTCATCTTAAGCCTTATTTCCTAAGGGCAGTCTTTCCTAATTCACACCCCTAAAATAAGTAAGATAGGTGTTGCTATTACGCAGTCCTTAACAACCTTCGATTCTCCTTTGTAGCACTTATCGCAGTTGTCATTGCTTAATTGTGCCACGAGTTATCCAATACCTGTTTTACCAGCTCACCTTAAACTCCTTGAGGGCAGGGATCATGTCTTGTTCATCTCAGTATCCTCAGTGACTCACACAGTAGTGAACACTCAGTACATGCTCAAAATTAGTTTTTGATGAGTGAATGTTGAATGGACATGAGACAATAAGCTTCTTATGTATGTAGGTGGTGCCTCATTCATGTCTGTATTCCAGGACCCATAACAGTACTTGTCATATAGTTATGTCCTCCAGAAATATTTACGTAATGGGTTGTGATAGTTAATTTTATGTGTCAACTTGACGGGCTGTGGGATGCCCAGATAGCTGGTTAAATATAATTTCTGGGTGTGTCTGAGGGTGTTTCTGGAGGAGTTTAATATTTAAATTGGGGAACTGAGTAAAATAAAGCATATGGCCCTCACCAATGAGGATAGCACCGTCCAATCTGTTAAGGGCCTGAATAGAATAAAAAAAGTAGAGGAAGGCTGAATTAACTTCAGCTGACCATTTGAGCTAGGACATTAATCTTCTAATGCCCTTGGCATTCCTAGTTCTGAGGCCTTTCAACCTCGACTAGAATCTGTATTATCAGCTCTCTGGCTCTAGGGCCTTTGAAAATACCACAGGCTTTCCTGAGTTTCCACCTTGCAGATGATAGACTGTGGGACTTCTCGGCCTTCATAATCATGTGAGCCAATACCTATAATAAACCTATCTATATCTGTCTGTCTGTCTGTCTGTCCATCTATCTAGCTATCTGTCATCTCCTATTGGTTCTCTTTGTTTGGAGAACCCTAACTAATACCTGAGTCAATGACAGAATTCTTTGCCATTTATTTTATTCTGTCCAAGAAATCATTTCAATAGCTTCAGAATCATCCCAAATAATTGAGTATGTTCAATGCAAATGTTGTTGGTGGCTCAAGTGTGTTAGAGTGGTTAGCTGAAAACTATTTTGAAAGTATTTGACCTAAGTTTTCTCTTCTTTTCCTCACACACTATTTTTTTAAATCTATCAGATGCTCCGCATAGGCTCAGATCAAATAAAGGCCCTCAAGAAACCACTGATGGCTATCAGAGCTCTGCACACTTCATTGGAAAGCCATAAACACAATTACTAGATCATTAAGGACTGTAAAACAGAAGCTTTGAAGCAACACTCACTGAATTGCCTGGTTGGGCATGAACAGTGTCTTGCACATATCAGTACCTCCCTGTTGGAAGCCACCCATAAAAGGACAAAGGATTGTAAACTGAAATGTCTTAGGGGCAGGTGTGAAGAAATCTGATAAAAAGACTCGTGTTCCACGCACAGCTCTGATGCTTGTTGAGCAATACATTAACTGGACTCTTAGAACCTCAGTTTCCCTGCTGTAAAATAGGGTATTGAGGATTGTTTGCATTAATGCTAATTCTTTACTCCTTGTATTATTTTGCAGTGGCTGCTTTAACAGTGTCATGAACTAGGTAGTTTAAACAAGAGTTTATTATCTCACCGTTTTGGAGTCTGAAAGTCCAAGATAAAGGTATCTGCAGAGTTGGTTCCTCTGAGGGCTGTGAGGGAGAGTCTGTTCCATGCTCCTGTCTCCTTGGCTTGCGTATTGCAGTCTTTTCCCTGGGTTTTCACACATCTCTCTCTGCATGTCTACGTCCAGATTTTCCATTATTGTAAGGACACTGGTCATCCTGGGTTAGGACCCATTCTAATGATCTCATTTTAACTTCATTACCTCTGTAAGGACTTATCTCCAAATTAATGTCACATTCTGAGATACTAAGGGTTATGATTTCAGCATATAGAATTTGAGGAGACACAGTTCAACTCACAACACCCCTCCTGTACCCAGAGCCTTTGCAGTTCCTCTTATAAAGGAGATGGGGGTATTTACTCATCTTTTGAATCTATGCTAGCCTGTGACTTGCTTTGGTGAAGGTGATATTAGCAGAGGTGATGCAAGCCGAGGTTTGTGCATTTCTACTTTCACTCTAATTTCCATGGGAAAATTGCCCAATTGCCATGGGACAATTTCCAGGCTGGCCTGCTGGAGGATAAGAGGTCCATGTTGTAGAGCTAAGTCATCCCAGGAATTCCAGCTGAGGTCATCCTAGGTCAGCCAATAGCCAGCCAAATCACAGACATGTGAGTCTAGCCAAGATCAGCAGAACTGCCTAGATAACCTGCAGTTAACCACAGACAGGTGAGCAAGATGCCTAGTCCAAGTCAGCTGAACCCCACGTAAATGTTTATTGCTGTATGTCCTGGGGGGTTTTGTAGTAATTTGTTACACAGCATTTTTGGGGGAATAGATGATTGATACAGGTTAATAATATCTACTCATTGAATTGTGAGGACCTATGAGAGGGTGCATAAGTGTTAAATGAATTGTAGCCCTGGTATTATAATGTTTTATAAACTCTTGAGTACTATATAGAAATAGTCACCAGTATACAATAACATGCTATGTAATAATAATGATAAGAAGGTTGGGATGAACAAAACTAATAAATTGGGCACTGGCTATATTGTATAAATATCAACCTACACTCGTGCTCATAAACCATTCAAAGTATTATACGATGTCTGCTCTATGTGGAGTCTTAGGGACTACTTATGAGAAAAATGAGCCTCAGAGAATCAAATTGATTTATTCTGAGCCATATAGTTACTAAGTGGCAGAGCTTTCACCAGAATTTGAAATATTTATGATTTGTCTAACACAGGAAAACATGGTATTTTCAAAACTCCAAAGGAAGCTATTGACTTTTAAAAGTGAACAGAGATGATCACTTCATTTCTGGAAATCTTCTATCTTGATTTGAAGTTTGAAATGGGGGCAGAAAAGGAGATGAGGCATGCATGCATCCATCCATCCATCCATTCATTTATTTATACATTCATTCAGTTATCCACTCATTCAACAAATAAAGATCGAGGGCCTACTATGCATCAGGCATTGCACTAGGCATTCTGCTTCTGTCTGCTTTCTTTTCTCCTGTTACCTCATTCTTTTTTCTCATCAATGCCTCCTCTTTCATTTTTCTGTGTAAATGTTGACAAGAATGGGTAAAAAACCCCTTGCTTGTCAGGGCAAGTCTGAGTAAAATTGATGCTAAAGATTTTAGTCCATTGAGAATGTTAACTGCTGTGAGCACAACTTGACATACCTCAGTTTTGTTTTGTTTTGTTTGCATTTTTGAAAGACCATCCAGTGTAGTGTTGAGAGCATGCTGATAAGCATAAATACTCCATCGCAGCTTTTCAGATGCCCAAATTTAAAGCTGAAAATTACATGTTTCCAAAGTTCAGTTATTTCCAACCATCATCCATTTAATCATCTATTCTGTAGGCCACTTTTTGTCAGGCACTATGGGTCAGGCTCTGTATGACTGACTGAACCTGTGGGTGGAGACCGACTATTCTATCTCAATAATAATGATAATAGTACCCAATTATATAGAGCTTATTACATGCCAGTACTGTCCTAAATGCTTTATATATATTAATTCATTTAGTCTTCATAATAACTCTGTGAGGTAGGTACTAGTATTACCTCTCTTTTACAGATGAGGAAACTAATGCACTGGGGAGTTAAGTAATTCACCCAGAGTCACATAGGTGGATTAATGACTGGTAACAGACCTGGAATTTGAACTCTGGCATCTGGATCCAGAATCTGTCTTCCATATCATCTCTCTAAAACCTCTCCTGGCATCAGCACTGAAGGCCATATCCTCTTCTGGACCACTGTTAGGTAAGTCTGCACTGTCAGTACTCTGGAGCATGCTACGTGGTAACAGTGATTGGAATGTGAGAGAGGGTTCTTTTTTCACAAGTAAAACTACTACATATCCCAGCCTAGACTTTGAATCCAGATCCTACCCATTCCAACTCACTGATTTACCTACAGCCTTTCCAGTCTCACCTTTCTTCTGCAACTGACCCTCAGTAGAACTTGTTATTGCTCATCTTCAGATTAGAAGACAGCGGGGAAAGGAGGACAGAAGCCATCCAGAGACATTTCCTTCAAGCCTGTTTCTTCATCTGTGCAATGGGAATAAATTAAACAAATAGTGCAACCTTAGGTGCTGACTTTTATTGAGCACTTAGTGTGTCCAAGCATTGTGTTAAATGATTTGCTGTTTGCACATTCTCATTTAATCCTTAAATCAGTGTTATGAGTAAGGCAGGCTCAGAGCAGTTCAGTAACTTGTCTGATGTCACACAGCTAAATAGGAGGCAGAGCCTGGATTCAAAGTCAGGCTGTGGAACATCCAAGATTCACTCTAATACACCACCAGTGGTTCTCACAGGGTCAGTACTGCCCCCTAGGGACAGTATTGAATGATTTTGGTAGTTACACTGATGAGGAGTTACAAAATCATGACATTGGCATGATTTGCTTTAGGGGACTAGGTGAGCTTAGTACTTGGAAATGTGTGTGGAAGAACTGTCCTTGAATTTCCATTGTCCTGCCAGACCTTCAGGTAGGTGAAAAGCCCATTTATTACCATCTGAGCCCATTTTACATATAAACAGTTAATTTTGCATGGTTTTAGCATACTCTGATTTTTCTAGGAATGCAGTTTACAATGTGCATTAAGGGATGGTTGTAGTTTATTTTGCTCAAAATTTTATCCAAAAAAAAAAAATTTTATCCATACTTGCACACCATTTTCAGAAAAATAATATCACCAATGGCAATGCTGTTCAAGGTATTAGAGAGGCCAACACCTCACCCCTGAATCAGCTTCACTGGTAGCAGTTATGCACAAAGTGGCTTTTTGTTTATGTGCCAACATCCAACTACCTCACTGTGTCTTCTAGAATTTACATATGAAATTGCTTTTCAAAAATTATGTATGTAGGGTATATTATTTCTGAATTTCATTTCAGTATATAGTAAAGGGCACATAACAACATATTTGTGATAAAAGTATGTGTAGAATGGATCATTGTTCCTAATTTTTCATCCTCTCCCTTAATGGAATTACACAACAGCTTTTGCCATGTGAGTTGAGTGGAGAATATTTCTGCCTCTCATTGATTTGGGGCATGGCTATCAGACTTGCTTTGCCCAATGAAATGTCAGCAGAAGTGGAAATGTGCTAGTTCTGAACCTGGCCCTCAAAAGGCTCGTGTTCTCCCTAGTCCTCTTGTGCTTCCACCATTTCCTATGCAAGAAACCAGCCTGAGTTGGCTGTTGATCTGAGGAGAATAAGGAGACACTTGGAATAGATTTGAACCCAGGCTGCACCCTAAGCCAAGCTAATGGAGTTCCAGATGAACTTAGCAAAACCACAGCCATCTGCACTCATGACTTAACAAATAAGTATTTTTTTTTCTTGTAAATCATAGAGATTTTTGAGATTGTTATGCACCAGAAACTGGCTGATATAAGGAGGTACTGAGTTTGATAAGCTTGTTAAACACTGCATTCTACTATTCCTCCTGTGAACAAAGCAGTTATTCTCAGGGAATGCTTTTTAAATAGGGATTCTATTAACATTGAAAAAATGGTTAAATGATATTCTGATACCATGTTAAAGGGGATGATAGACAGCTTTCAGTTCCTTAGGTTTAGGGGCTCTGCAATTACTGTTGAACTCTGACCACCAGTGTAAGTGCTGGTACTTTGGGAGGATATGGATTTACAGAGCAAACAGATCAGAGATAATTGATGAGTTATTTTCTTTAAAAAGGGATCTGGCACCATGGAAACGACAAGCATGATCAGCTTTGTGACTATGGAATATAATTACCAAGTTATTAACTGGAGCGTTATGTGAAAGATAGATGGTTCTTGCTCAATGTAATGTGTACTTTAAATGCTAAATAATAAGTTAAATGCAAGGAATGCATAAGTTTGATGGCTTATTTATGGAGTAATGATGGGATATTTTCAACCTATAAAACTAGGGCATCTGTAGAAACCCAATGCTATGGAGAAGAAAGAGCCCTGAATTAGAAATCAGGAGACCTGTCAGCAGGTGACCTTGAAGAGGTTATTGTCATTGCTCTGTACCCCAGTTTCTTTACTTGGAAAACTGGGGGCAGAAATAAAAATACCCATTTCATAGAGTGTTTGCAAGGAGTCAGTGTCAATGACATGGTTATGTAAAGTGCTGAGCACAGTGTCTGACACACAGTAAGTAGTTACAGATATTAACTATCATTATATCATACTTGGTATACAAGATTTGGCCCTTTTAGTAAAAAATTCCCTACTTTATATTTTTAGTTAATAAGTTTAATTGTCCTTCATTGCTTAAAAAATAATAAGAAACTTGGGTAAATACAGCCAAGAATGAGTAAGAAAATAAAAATCACCCACCACTGTTAACATTTTCATGTAGACTCCCGGTATTTTTTTAACTATGTATAGAATTTCTTTTTTAAATCTGAAATTGAAATCATGCTGTACATGCTGATTTGCCACCTGCTTTTGAGATGTTTCCAATGTCATTAAATATTCTTCTAAAACACACTTTTTAATGGCTGCAGAGTAGGGTTTTCTTGGGGAATATTGTCTAAGTGGAAGAGTTATTCACAGAAGCGTACATAACTGATTCACTTAAATTATACTTTCAGACTTTCTGAAATCTTCATTTCAAATTGGTCTTAAATGGGCTGGGGCTTGGCTTTAAGATTCCTCTCCACCTCCTCCTTCCTCTCCTGGCTGCCCCCAGGATCTTTGTCAAGTAGTTAATGATTGTACTAGGTACTTATTCAGTAGGGGAGCTCTCAGTTTAAAGGGCCTCTGTGGTGAGCCATTTTGTAAAAGGCAAGAATGTCATTCAAATAATCACCCTCTAATTTCTCTGCTGGCTGAGAAATTGGATTTTTTTTTTAATTGGGTTCTCTCTTAAAGTAAGGTCCATGTACAGGTAAAGACTTCCCTATTAGCCTTCTTAAGCTCCCTTACTTGATGCCAAGTAGCACTTTTACTCCAAATAACAAGAAGAAATACTTTTTCTGTCCCCATGCCACCCATAGTCCTGGTTTATTGTCTCTTACTGGTAGGTAGTATTTGAGTTGAGTTTCAGTGATTCGTACATAAACAGCTATGTTTCATGTGATTAGAAATATGTATGACATGATATGTAATACATGTATGACATATAGTATCTGGTGTATTTATTATCTATCTATCTTACAAATCAACCTCGATATTTAATGGGTGTTAGTACTTAAGTTGAGGCAGAATTTATTTAAACATAAAATTCATTTAGGTGAAAAGCATGGCAAAAAATCAGAGATGGAACGGGAATTTTGGTAAATTTTGTGATTGCCATTTTGGAACTGACCAGTGCATAAACGTTGTCCTGGTTCAGGCCACCATCATCTGCCTGGACTTCTGAAGCCCCGTTCTAACAGAGCTCTCTGCTTTCACTCTTGTCTTCCTCCAACCCATTCTCTACACAGCAGTGGTTATTTTCACAAGAAATGGAGGAGCTCTCCTCATTAATGCTTGTCAAGGGCTTCCAATTGTTCTTAAAAATGAAACTTGTTAACGTTTGATTCTCATGAGAAGGGTCTGAGGTAGGTGTTACTATCCTTTTATGGAAAGGAAACTGAAGTTCACAAAGAGTTAAGTGACTATCTCGAGGTTACACAGCTAACAAGTAGTAGAGGAAGGATTCAAACCCAGGTCTTCTGACTCCAGGGTCTGTTTAAGGCATCTCCCAATGCCCAGGAGAGTGAGATGTTCTCTACTCACACAAATGGAAAAAGCCAGGTATGCCAGTTGGTAGTTAGTCAGAGAAAACACAACTCAACCTGCCTTAGCAGCGAAGAAGGGACTTTACTGGCTGAAGTAACTGAAAGGTTCATTGTATTCAGGTTTAGGCATGGCTGGATCCAGGAGCCTAAATGATATCATTAGGTAGCATCATATTTCCTTTTCTATCTCTCTGTTGTACTTTCTTTGAGATCATGTTCACAGGCAAGTTTTCTATTTATGGTCTTAAAATGACTGCCAGCAGTTCCCAGATATGCATCCTTTCAGGTCTGTACACAACAGGAAAAAAGAAGACAATCTTTTTGCCAGCATTCCTAGCAAAAGTCTTAATGCATTTCATGTGCTCTCATTGGCTCACACGATTATCTCTGAAGCAATCATTTTGACCAGAGGAACTGAATGTTTAATGTGTTAATTGGATTGGACCTGAGTCATATGTTCTGACCTATGGAAGGAGCCCCACCTGTAGCATATTGGATGAGAACGGCAAGATGGTGGTATTCCTCAGAGATAATTTAGGCTACTTTGCCAGAAGAGTGAATGGATGCAGGTTGTCAAAAACCACAGATGTCCAACACCTTAGTTTTACCTAAGGACGTGATCCTGAGCATTAGTGTAGAAAGATCAGACGAGTGTAGGAAAAAGGAAGGAGAACTAGGAAGGAAAGGAGAAAAGAAGTCAGTGGGTTTTGTTCATTTGGAGGATGGCCACATGGGATGCTAAGTAAGGGTGGCCACATGGGGTATGGTGGTCTGGTCCTGGGCAGAAGCAAAACTTAACTCCCCAGCGTGGTTCCTGTTTCCTTTAAGGCCTCCTATAGTGCTCAGACCTCATGTGCATATGCTCAGGTTAAGTGCAAATAACAGTTTAGATTCAGGGGAGTGGGAGGAAGCTGGTATTTCATTTCCAGAGATCATTTTTTATTCTTTTAAAAAAATGAACATTTATTGCTCTTCTCTAATTGCAAAAATAAAACATGTTCATAAAAGTGGAAATATAGAAAACATTTGGTAGGTACACAATAATTATGAGGTGACTGATAAAAATTAAAATTACCCATAATTAAAATTACCCATAATTTTGTAACTTGGAGATAACCATTTTAACATTTTTCTGATCTTTTTCTGTGCATGTGAATATATTGGTTGTATATTAATGCACATACATCCACACATAAGTATTTTAAACAAACTTTTGAATCTTCTATACAATATTTTTTAGAATTTTTTTGCACTGAATATATCACAGACATATTTCTATTGATTAAATGGTTTTGGGAAATAGGAACTTTAATGACTCCACAGTGTTCCAATACATGTATGTGGTATAATAAATTTAACCAGTGCCCCATTATTGAACATATTGGTACTTTGAAAATTTCCTATATTATAAATAATGTTGAGACAAACACCCATATGCACAAACAGCTCTATTATTTTGTCTCTCACAGTTTTAAAATTTCTAATATCACCAATTAGCTTGAGGGCTTTTATTTAAAAATGTATTTTTATTATAAAGTTCTTATACATTCTTTAAAATATTCTAAAATTATAAAAGGGTACTGAAGTAAGTAGCGGATGATCCTAACCTCTTCCCCTTTGATTTTCTAAAGGTAAATTACTATTCGTATGTTAACATGTTCTTGCAGGCTGCCTTCCATGTGCCCCCACATCAAGTGTACACTCAGGTTCCTGATTTCTTTTCCCTCCCACTCTGCCCTCCACTTTCACAGGTATTCTCCCAGTGCCAGCCTTGTGCTAAACATGGTATCAGGACATTGAGTGATTGTTTCTAGAATTTTCAGTAGACAGAGCTAGTAAATATGTACTTAAAAAAAATATAAAACACATGATATATTCATATTGATGCTTCCCATTCAAATCATGGCTATAGGTTAAAATATGGTTTTTAATTATTATATTTATTTTTTTTCATTACAGATGATATGTCAGTATTATTTTATATTAGTTTCAGGTGTACAGCATAGTGGTTAGACATTTATATAATGTATGCAGTGACCCTCCCAATTAGTCTGGTATCCACCTGGCATTATACATAGTTCTTACAACATTATTGATTATATTCTCTACACTGTACTTTACATCCTTCTTATAGGTTTCATTTTTAAGACTTAATTTTAGGTTTGTAACAAAATTGAGAGACAAATTTAGTTTTGTAAGAAATAGGTTTTTTACTTAACCTCAACACTCTACATCTGTATTTTCTTTCCCCAGTACTAAGTATCTTGGTTCCCAAAGATACCAATATAATTATTCTTTAGCTTCATTTCACAATATCGCACAATACACACACAGCAGTCTGGAAATAGCAGTATCATCTTTACACTATCCATATGATTAATAAAAAGTTTAAGGTTTTTTTCTTTATTGAAGTAAAATTTACAGAACATAAAAATCACCCTTTAAACTATTCTAAAATGTATAATTCAGTGAATTTAAGTGCATTCATAATGTTGTGCAATCACCACCACTATTTAATTCCAAAACATTTTTATCACCTCAAGAAAAAAAATCCAGTACCCATTAAGCAGTGACTCCGTGTTTTCTTTCTCCTACCCCATCTCTTGACCATTACTAATCTACTTTCTGTCTCTACGAAGTTGCCTATTCTGGACATTTCATGTAAATGGAATCATGTAATGCATGACTCTTTTCCCTTAGCATAATATTTACAAGTTCACTTATGTTGTAGTACTCGTGTATCATTACTTTATTCCTCTTTATGGTTGAATAATATCCATCTTATGGATAGACCACATTTGTTTATCCATTCATCTGTTGGTGAACACATTCATGTAAATTTATTTGAACACTTTGTTTTCAATTCTTGTGGGTATATGAAATTTTTTTTTCAGTCATTTTTTAATCTTGGAGTATACCCCTGAGGTGTATTAGTCAAATTTTATATTTTAAAGTTACTTGGAAGAAGTCCTTTCTGTGTAGTTATAATACTAACTGAATACATATTTAGATTATTTTATTTTACTTCTAACTTTTAGGAATTGATTTTAAATTTTAGTTGGAAGGTCAGTTTAGGATAGAAATTCTTGGCCCACATTTTCTTTCCTTGAGGATCCTAAGTATGATTCTTCATTTCTTCTAGCATAAAGTGGTGCTGTTAAAAAGCCAAATCACAACCTGATTTTATTTACCTTATAAGTGACTTGTTCTTTTTTTTTTTTTTTTTTTTGCTTTTTTGGTATGTGGGTAGTAGCTCCCTGACTGGGAATCGAACCCAGGCCGCAGTGCTGACAGCACCAGCACCGAAGCCTTAAGCCACTACACCATCAGGGAACTCCCGTCTTGTTCTTTTTGACCTATTGCCCAAAGTATAATTTTCCTCCCTTTTAAGTCCAGTAATTTTTCTTAGATATGTTTCAGCGCTCGTCATTTTGTATTTATTTTATTGAATTATAGTTCTTAATATTTTTTTTTTCTGTTTCATTGTTTTACATTTCTTTTTTAGGGACTTGTATGATATAAATATTCTATAGCTGTAACTTTCTTAATTCCTTTTAGCCTATTTGCAATATTAAGTTGGATGTTTTTTGTCTTTTCTTCCTTTTTGGTGGGCATGTGTTTCTGGCATGCATTCATTGTGAATCCTGTGTTTTCTTATAATTTTAATTAGGACTTGAAAATGATACCTTTTAGATACTTGCTTTTTAAACGAAATGAGTTTTCTTACATTTTTATGTGGAGAAATCAGGCTAGGATAGCTTTTCAAGCTTCCTGTTTCTAGAAGTTCACCCTCAGTTGTTTCTTACTATGTGATAAAAAATATGGCCTCATATTTTCAAAATCCAGTGACATAGAGGAGAGCTGTGGGAACTATGAAATAAAATCAAGCTGAAGAAAAACAGAGTGGAGGCTGATGGCCCCACCTCATTGTGAAGCTGTTAAAATTTCCTCTGGAATTGAAATCACAGACTCAAACAGATACTTGTATATCAATATTTTTAATAGCATGTTTCACAAAAATCAAAAGATGGAAACAACCCAAGTGTCCATCAACAGATAAATAAATAAACAAATGTGGTATATCTATACACTGGAATATTATTCAGCTTTAAAAAGGAATGAAGTTCTGATTACATGCTACAACATGGGGCCATTGCAGAGTGACCCATTACTACCAGGCATGCTATGACATTCCATGTTCTCCCTGAAGAGCAACAGTGGCCCCTCCCCCAATTAAGATGTGGATGTTGGACAAGATGTTTCCTGGAACTTCTTAATGTTCCTGGATGTTACAGGCTGTATTGTGTCCCCCTCTCCAAATTCATTGTTGAAGTCGTAACCCCCAGTACCTCATAATGTGACTGTATTTGGAGGTAAGGTCTTTAAGTGGGTAGTTGAGGTTACATGAGGTCATTAGGGTGGGGTATAATCCAATATGACTGATGTCTGTATAAGAAGAGATTAGGACACACACAGGTACAAAGGGAAAACCTAGAGTTTGGACTTCCAGCCTCCAGAACTGTGAGAAAATACATTTTTGTTGGTTAAACCTCCCAGTCTGTGGTACTTCCTTATGGCAATCTTAGCAAACTAATACACTGGGTAATTTGAATAATTACAGGCTAGGATAAGTTCCCATAAGGACATATTGACTTCAGCCTGTGGAATTTTTGAGTATTATTTAAAAAGAAATCATCAGATCATAGGAGGGTAATGCCTGTCACAAAAGAAGGTATTGCTTATGGGGGAATTTCAAGGAAGGATTGAAAAGGCGCTGTTTTGGGGTAGGGCTTTTCCTTAAATTATGCTAATATATTTCATGTACTCTAGCGCTGAACATGGCAAGTATGTGTTTGTGTTTTCAAGACACAGAAAAAGGGAGGGAAGGAGGGGCTGAAAAAAAGAACAGATTAGACTCCTGTTCATGTGTTGCCTTCAATAAAGAAGAGTGACCCAACTGGGATATCTGTTTGGACTTGGCTGGACAGGAATCATCCTTCAAAGCCATTCTGAGTTGCCTTTAACACTCTCCCTGGAATAGCAACAGTATCAGTAGGAGCTTTTGCAGGTCAGACCAACTCTATTTCCCTGACAATAAGATCATCTTATCTGGACCCAGGTACTGCTTAACCAAGTTAGGTATAGAATAATTTAAAGCCTCAGCACTCTGAGTTTGGAAATCAGCAGGAGAAATGACAGTTAAGGGCTGATTTATGCCTCATTTATCTCGTAGGGGTAAGGGGAAGAATAATTGAACACATGAGTCTTAGACAAAATTGGTATGAAGGCATATTGGAGTGCATTGTTATATTCCCTGAATCTCACACAGACTCCGCCGCCCTCATCATCTGGACAATATTTTAATATCTATTCTTGTTACTGTTAGTAAACATTTTTATTCTATGTATAAAATGCCTCATGCAAGGGCATGAGGGGCCCCTGAAGATCTGTTTATTCACCCATCCATAACCAATCCAGTTATGTATCCATCCACCCATCTACCTTTCCACCCACCTACTCACCCACCTTTGCTATGTTCTTCTGATCTGGTAACTTCTCTCCATCCCAGTTTTCTTCCTTGCATGTCAGCAGTAACCTCTCCATTGGTCTCCTTGCCTCCACCCCTTTCCATCTTGCATCTTTTGTCCACATGGCAGCCTCACTGGTCTTTCTACACTTCAGTTTCCTCACTTGCAAAATCAAGTTAATATTTATTTCTCTGGACTGTTGTAAGTCAGATAATCATGTATTCTTCCAACAATGGTTTCTTGAGCTCCGACTTTATGTGTCAGTCTTCATGGTAAGCCCTGGGGATACAGCAGCAAACAAGACAAACCAGCCCCTGCCCTTGTGAAGCTTTCATACTAGTGGGAGAGACAGGCTGTAACTGCACAATTCAATGAGTATGCGATGTAATTTCAGGTAGTGACACATCCTTAGAAGTAAAATAGTGATGTATGCAAAGTGCATAGATGCACTTCATTAATTAAACATATAGATGCTTGATTAATGGTAATATTAACTAATTAGTATTATAATATCAGGCTCTCCAAAACATTTCAATAAGAATTACAATTATGAAGCATTTAAAATATACTAACCATTAAGCTAAGCACCTTAATCTCACTACAAACCTATGAGGTAGATATGATTATTTCCTATTTTAGTTGTGGCAACTGAGGCACAATCTGTCATTGTGTTTAAGGAAATGTCCAAACCCCTTACTTGGGTACTCCAGGCCTTTCATGATCTGGCCCTACCTGTCTCCTCAACCTCATGTCCTGGTGTCTTCTGTCTCCTGCCTTTTACTCTCATTCTTCAAGACCTCAGTTCAGGCATAACTTCCTCCAGAACATTTTCCTGCACTGCTACCCTCTCCCTTCCCTGGCAGGGTTATGTGCTTTGCCCCTGAGTTCCCAGTTTCCCTATCATGGTTCTCATCTCAGTGGTACTGTAATTGTCCACTCTTTGCCTGCTTCCTCTTGAGAGAATGTGAGTTCTTTGAATGTGGGAATCTTAGCTTTCCTTTTTTATTTTATTTATTTATTTATTTATTTATTTATTTATTTATTTATTTATTTTTGGTATGTGGGTAGTTCCCTGGCTGGGAATCGAACCCAGGCCGCAGCGCTGACAGCACCAGCGCCAAAGCCTTAAGCCACTACACCACCTGGGAACTCCAGCTTTCCTTTTTTAAAGCACAGCATCTGGGCACATAATAGGTACTCCATAAATGAATGCCTGAAGATGTTCTTTTTCAATCCTTTGTCTCTCTAGAGGAAAGGCTCCTTCTCTGGGAGGTTGCATAGATCAGAGGGGAATTTCTTTGGGGACCCAGTGTGGATTAGGAACCCCAGAAAAGCGTTCTAATTCTTACTTGACATGGGTTGTGTGACCTTTAGCTAGTTACTCAATCTCCCTGTGCCTCTTCTAGATACCTTCTACAAATGGATACAAGGTTGGTAGGAAAGTATTTTGTAGATAAACAAGGCCAAACAACCAATTTGTACCACTGACACAAACATTTGGTTAGGTCTGAATTGAATGTCCTGGCTTGACATATTTGCCACAGAAACAAAAAACAACAACAGATTATTCAGAATCTGAATTGAGGAGCCAGAAATAGATGAAAAGATGAAAGAAAAAAAAGCTGCTTGCTTTGAAAGGGACCCACCTACCTGACCTTTCTAAATAACCATTTCTTTACAATAATCAAGTATGCCAAGAGCATAGACTTTGCAGTAAATTGTTTGGTGTAAATTCCCCTATGCCACTTACCAGTGTGAGATCCCAAGCACTGTTTTAACATCTCTGGACCTCAATGTTACTGCCTGTAAAATGAGGAAATAAAATTTTTGGGTTCATATGTTTATTGTGAACATTAAGTTAAAAAATAATGTATTTGAAGCATTTGGCAGTACCTGTTTCTTTGTACTTACTTTAATGCAGCTGCTAGAAATTTTCACGTGATAAATGTGGCTTGTGGTACATTGATACTGGACAGCATTGTTCAAGACTGGCTTCTTGGAGGGTATGGCCTGTACTTTTATCATGTTCATCTGCAGAATCTAGCATTTAGTCAGAGTGCATAACCTGGATATGCTAACGTGAAGTGCTTGGCTTCACTGTAATCTTGCTGGGAGGAAATCAGTTTGTTCAATGCAGAATTGTCATTTGATTGATCTTGCCTTGGTTGTGTTTCAGGAGGGGCCCCTTTTCCAAAGCCTCAGTCTGAGGAGGGTGGGTTGGAAACAGGGAGGTGAAAAGCTCAACACCACCATCCTCCACCCCATAAAGGCTTCCCGGAAACCCAGATCAGATGGTGGCCCCCAGAGGGACACCTCCTGCACAGATTTGTCTCCAGGAGGCAAATGGTTCTGGCTTCAGGAAAGAGAATCTATTCCAGAGGAAGTCAAAGAGAGTAGGTTTTGTTCCAAGGGAGAAGTGTTGCCCCAGGCACTCCCTGAAAAAACTGGAGAAGCAGCAGATGGGGAATGAATATTGGCTAGGATATGACAGTTCTCATTCATTAAACTATCAAATAGGGAAGTAATAGGAACTGGGCATTTAGTGGTGGGCTTCTGATAAAGACCAGGCTGAGTGAACTGTTAGATCAAAGCAACATTATCATTACATGTGGGAAAGAAATGGCCATGGATTTTTTTTTCCACTTAAAAAAGTTTTATTCCCTTTTTAGTCCTTTTTAAGAGTTGATACAGACTTATGTTTGACAAGTCCAGTAGCCATTTATAGTTGCTAATAAAAGAAACCTTTAAAAAAACTGTAAGTCAGGTACAATTTTCCCTCCAGGTTTCTTAGTTTTTAAGTCTGAGGCCTCTGAGCCTACCCTACTTCCTGCCAAGTGAGGGGGAATCTCTGGGTGACTAGGACTGAAGAGGATAGGAGGAGCCCGTCAGCCCCTGAGACAGTCAGGGGTGGGTTCTGGAAAGGGTGTCTAGTGATTCAGGGCATTGTCATCTTCCTCAGCAATCTTTTGGTTCCAAGGACCAAAAACCCTCTTCGATCTGTTGAGGGAAAAGGACTTACTCAACAGAATTTGTGAACTCTCATAGGACCCCCGGGCATTATGGGACAAGATTATTGTCAGGCAGCCATTTTTTCTGGAGGTGCTTCTCTCATCTGTCCCATGATTCTCCCTGCTGAGTACTCTCCAAGGAATGTTCTAAAATACTCCTTTATTTTCCTCTCCCTTGATTTCAGCATGGCTTTGGCTTGTTACAGAGCCCATACCAGACCTGACTGAGATTTTGTGGGTTTAGAACTCACATCTCTATGATGACCATTTCTGTCTCTTTGTGGTAGGAATTGAATGTTGAAAATTATGATTTCTTTATTTTTTTTATTTTTTTGGTGGTGGTGGGTTGGATGCTTCATACCTCCCACCAACTTGAAAATTGTGTAAGGCCTAAGTCTGTAGTTTTTGAAATAAATCCCTTATGTGGAAATAAATTTTCGCCGGGAAAGCCCTTACTAAGAGTTATGCCTAACCTCTAGAAATAGACTTATCATAGTGGTGGTAACTATTTATTACTTCCCACATTTAATTTTACAACTCCATCCTCACAGAACCCTATTTTTGTTTATATATTCTCCTATCCCCAGCTTTAAGAGTAGATTTAGATTAGGGGTCAGCAAGCTTTTTCACAAAAAGGCCAGAGACTAAGTGTTAGGGGGCATATATTCTCTGTCACAACTAGTCATGTGACAGCTCTGTTGTAGTGTAAAAGCAGCCATGGACAATATGTAAATGAACAGACAGTGGGTTCAAAGTGGCCCCTGGGTTGTAGTTTGCCAACCCTGATCTAGATTAATCTGAATCAGGGATTGTTAATCTCAGCATTATTGACATTTTGGACCAATTCTTCGTTGTAGGGAGTTGTTCTGTGCATCATAATATGTTTATCAGCATCCCTGGCCTGTACCCACTAGATGCCAGTAGCATCCCATCCCCAGTGTGACAACTGGAAATGTTTCCAGACATTGCCAAATGTCCCTGGAGTGGGGGGGAGGCATTTCCCTGGTGACTCTTACTGGTCCTGTGACTTGAGCTGGTCCAAATAGATCTAATGGGAGGTGCCCATAGTCCATGATTTCAGAGAGGTTCTGTCTCTCTTCTCTTAGATTTAAACAAGAAAACATTAGGACCAAGTGCCACCCATGGCTACCATACAACCGTGACAGGAATCAGACTTGGGAGAGAGTCTGTACCATGGATGGCAGAGCAGGGGGTAGCAGGATCTGGGACTTTGTTAATTAGCTGAATCTGCACCCCTCCTTACATGATGAGAGAACACATTTCCTTACTGTTTTAGATGCAGTTTATCAGGGGCATTCAGGGAAGCAATTTATCAATGTGCACAGAAGGATTTCAACATTTAAACTTCCAGTATCCCTATTTGTTTGTCTAGATGTCATGAGGTATACAGGGCAGCAGGGGCTGTGACTGGGGGCAGATTCTTTTAGCGAGGGTGTGGGTGAGGAAGGCTTGTACTGGTGCTTTAGTACCTTTATGTTTCCTTTGTGAATTTGTCTTATTACCTGGTCCCCTGCAAATGTAATGGTGTGTGGCTTTTTTCTGGCTGTATTGGGGTTGGAGTCAGTCCTCTGTGAACTCATTCAGTGATATGGGTCTTTCAGAGGAGCTTAAATTCCCTGATTGGTTACAGAGAATTTTTTAATGATGTCTTCCTGGGAAGGAGATTTAATCAGAAAACCGTGGTAGTGTTTGTCTTGATACATTGGCATCAGGTCCTGAATTGCAAATGTAGTGGCTACAAAGATAACAGGAAACCAATTTCTGCTCCATTCTAACCACAGCTCCTCTTAGGATCATGCCCTTGTTGTTTGCAAGCCTCCCCTGTCTCCTCACCCGCTTCACCACCCTCCCTCTCCCGTTCTTGGCTGATGCTGAGTTGGTAAAAATGCATAAGGAACATAATCAATGAAAAGCAAACTTCTAAGACGGTTTTCATAGCAAGCCATTGAGTGGTGTTGGAAAGGCTACTGGACTGAGGTTGGCTGGAATCAGCTTGTGAAGGCCCTTACGAGCTGTTGTGAAAGATTATAGACTATCGTTCAGGAGCCACCATTGGATTTTAACCTGAAGCAAGGCATAATCAGACCTGCAACATAGAAAGATCGCTCTGGTCATTGGGGAGAGAATGAACTGCTGTGGCCAATGAACAAATGTAGAGAGAGAGAATTTGGGAAGCAGTCGCAGCTCTCCAGGCAAGAGATTGATGGTGGCTTAGAGCATGTAGGGTGGGGGTGGGGATAGGGGAGCAAGCTGGAGAGGGGTTTAGGGGACAGGGCAGACCAGATATAGTGAGAGTCTGTATCTGCGGAAAGCACCAGTCCTTTTCCATAATATCTTCCTTGTGCTAAATTAGACACAGGTGTCTCTCAGCATTGGTGAGTGGGGCTATAATTTCCCTGTGCCCCCCACATGCCACCCCCTACCTGATAAAGCTCTGTCACCTGCTATGGTCTCACTGCCCACGTTTCACAGTACTTTGCAGGCTGCTGGGGCCGGCATAAAATAAATAGCCCCCACTTTCCACCTTGCCAGCTTTCCTCTGCCTTGCCCACCCTGCTGTGCCTAGAGAGGGTTGACTCCAGTGCCAGCTTCTGAACCAGCATTATTGTCAAGGAGTGTGGAAGTAGCCAGGCCAGGGAGCAAGGGGCGGGGATCACATTCCATTTGCCATCTGCAGCTCAAGTGAGAGCCATGCTGATAAGGGCCAGGACCATCTCTGCGTGATCTGGAGAAATGTATTTCAACTGAGCTGGCAACGGGACATCCTCTGTAGGCGCATGCCAGTGTCCTAATTGGGTCATTGTCTTCTCTGAGAGTGGGGCTGGGGGGGCCAAGTCTTGAGATGAAGGGCTAGTGATGAGGAGTATGGAGGTCTGTTTTGTCCCCAAACCAAACTTATCTTCCAGGCCCTATTGGACACAGAATGTTGCCATGCTGCTCTTACAGCTTATGCATGGGGCCACCCCTTTGGCCAGATGTATTGTTGTTGTTAAAAATCACTCAATTAGCTGTTTTAACCAAGCATTTTATCTGAAGTTTAGATCGGAATATTTCCGAAATTTAAAGGGATCTTAAGGGTCATTGAACAAATATTTGGAAAATTCCTCTCTTCTACTAAGTAAAGCCCACCCGCACCCCAGTTTAGTACTCTCATCACAAGGGCTCCAAGATTGCTGTTGTTATTGCAACAAGACTCCACCTTGGCCTTTGATGATCGGTCCTATTAGACACTCCAGACCCAAGCTGGTCCCATTAGAAAGCTTTCCTGGGCACCCCCGGCTGAGCATAAAGAAAGAAAAGTTAGTGTCTAGTGCCTGGAATTGTAACACATAGAAGATGGTGGGTGGTTGTTTTTGTTCCATGAGGAGGGAAAGAGAAAACTGCTCAGAGAGACAAGAGAGACATAGGCAGAGGCAGAGACAAACACATTGCTCCTGGTACAGCTATTTCCTATTCTTTCGGTTTCATGAAGCACCAAATATTCTTATAATAAATTTGCCCTTTTTGCTTATGCTGGGTCAAGGTGAATGTCTCTTATGTGGATAAGCATGGGGATAAATCTCTGCCCGCAGACTTAGCAACCCTTTAGAACCTTTGGAGGAGTTAAAGAAAAAATTTGCCTCAACTCCCAATCCTGGAAATTCTTTTTTTTTTTTTTCTTTTTTTTCTTTTTGGTATGTGGGTAGCTCCCTGACTGGGAATCGAACCCAGGCCACAGCGCTGACAGCACCAACGCCGAAGCCTTAAGCCACTATACCATCAGGGAACTCCCTAAATTCTTTTGATAGTTATAGTAACCCTGTACCTCTGCCCATGCTGTTCCCTCCTTCTGAAACACTCTTCCCACAATCACTTTATATAGATGGTCAATTTAGACTCATTTTCATGACCCAGGCAGCCTTCTATTCATTTAGGGATCCTTCCCTGCCATGCCCTGTCATCCAGACTGTGTGAGATGCCTCTCCATTGTGTTCTCAAAGTCTCTGTTATAACCACATTACTCTGTTGGAATTGACTGACTGAGTCTTCTCTAGATTGTAGACTCCACGAGTCTACGGTGACAGGGTCATGCCTGTCACGCTGAAGGCTTTATCCTTAGGCCCTCGGCACAGTACCTGGCCTAGTTAAGGCACTCAACAACTACAGGCTTATGTGAGTTTCTTTGTTTTGATTGAAGGCAGTGAAATGGGTGCAGCAGACACCCACAGCCTTCCTATCTGTCCTTGTGCTCTGGCCAACTTCGACCTACCCGTGTCTGTGTCAGTGCTGGACCACCAGAATTCAAACTGCCCAGAGTATCAAGGAAGTAGCACCCCCTCCTTCAGGAGCCCTTGACTAATGACTCTAGGGAGCAGATGTGTAAATACTCTAGCCTCTTGCTGCTTGGGTGGATTATTTCAGCTCAAACCTAAGGGGTGAGTAGGAAAGAAGAAAGGTGTTTTGTACCTAATTCAGAGTTTCCTCATGGGATTAGGCTCCTTTTAACCTCTGTGGCAGATTGCTTAATAGCACACCCATTACTTGCCATATCTTCCCCACTTATACACTGGTGTTTCCTCCAATTCTTGAATATACCACTTTCACTCAATTCCTTGTCCAATCCAGTGGCATTGTCAGAATGCCAACACCCCAGCTAAAGGCCCCAGCAAGCATGGGTTCTTTTATTCTTCAAAACCAAGACACCAGCCTGAATGTATCAGCCAACCAAATAAACTCATAAATGCCAATTAGTTATTTTGATGAGCAATGTTTATGGGTTCCTGTAGATCAATTCATAAATATTATAAATTGCAACAGTTTCTAAATAATGCCCTGTGACTAATGGCTCTGGTTGTAGTGGATTTTATTACTTTGTTGAGTACCTAATCGTCCTCAGCCTCACTGAGTGTGTCTGTGACCTGCAACAATGGCACAGTGACTCAGGGCAGCAGCTTCAAGGTCAAAGAACCTGCGTTTCTAGCTGGGTGACAGGGATGCTGGTGTTATTATTTCACTTTTGGAACTAACTCATGTTAGAGTCTTTTTTTGGTAGTGGAGAGCTGTCCTTTCCCACTGATTTAGAAAATATCATGTATTCTGACTTCTACCTATTGTCAGAAGCTCATTCATTCATTTATTCATTCATCCCTTTGACAAATATTTATGGAACACTTTGTATGTGCTCCACATTATGTGAATGGTGGGAATATAGTGGTGTATTGATCAGAATAGGCTAGGTTGTGCTGCAGTAACAAGTTAACTTTGAAATCCCAGATGCTTAACATAGCGACTGTTTTTTTCTCATCCGTTCTATATACCCAGTGTGGATCAATAAATGGTGCTCCTCCATATAGTCACTCAGGGATCCAGGCTGATAGAACATTGTCAGTCACTGTGCTAGGAGAATTGGTAACTGGAGAATTACTGTGCCAGCTTTGCTATGCTTTAGCCCAGAAGTGACATAGATCACTTCTGTACCTCAGTCCATGAGTCAGAACTAGTCACATGCCCCCAGTGAGAAATGTGGAGGGAGTACATGGAGGAACATAACTCTTCCCCCACTTTCTCTTGCTGCATTATACAGAGCAGTCTAAGGCGGAGCCTCCCCACCCCCATTTTTCTTGTTAGGACAAAGAATTTGTTATTTCAAAGAAAGCATTTGTTGGCATTACTTATGCTTACTTTCTGGATTAAAAGATTGTATTATATAATCTTTGCAGAGCTCAGGGCATCTAGAAGTTTTAAGCCTGCTCTTTGGTACTGTTTGTTCCACCCCCTCCACCACTACCTCCCTCCAGCTAACCACACTTAATAATTTCAACATGCTTCCTAATGGCTAAGGCAATCTTTCTTTTAAAGGACATTTCTGGTGGCTGGGAAGATCTTCTTTATGCTGTGTTGAAAACTGCTTCTTTGACTTTTGGCCCTAGGCTTTCTTTATGGAGCTAGTAAAAACAAAACAAAACAAAAATAAAATAAACAAACAATAAAGCAGAGCAGAACAAAAACAAATGAAAATCCAGGCAACCCTCGTGACTTTCTGACTTGCATCCTTGCCTCTGACTCCACTGAGGACTGATCTTGGGCTGCCTTTGGAGGCAGGGTCAGGTGAAGAGAAGGGCTGTGGAGCCAGACTTCCTGCATTCCTTGGACATGTTTCTTAATTCTCTGTGAGGTTCAGTAGTCTGTTCTGTGAAATGGGGTTACTAACAGTATCTACCTTATCTGGTTTCTGTGGGCCTTGTGTGTGAAGTAATGAGTAATATGTGTGAAGCTTTTGGACCTGGCATATGATGTCATTAGGTCTCCACAGGGTCTGGATTCTCCATAGAGAAGAGGAAGATGGTAAGATTGTCGGGCTCTGAGACTCTCACCTGCAAAACCGTGTGGATGCAAGAACCCTGTTTTTGTTTATGTCTTTGACTCAGCACTCATTTTGGTGCTTAGCGTTGCATGCCTGCCTGTGGCTACAGGGCCTAGGAACTGAAATCATGAGAATCATGTTAAGAACACAGGGGATAGACACAGGACCAGGGAGAGGGAAGGCATACAGCTACGGTGTGGACCACTGTGAGAGGGTGACAGAAACAAGTGATTTCTGACCTGACAGCTGTTGGCCCCAATGCCTACTAGATGGGTGAACTTGGACAAGCTCTTATTGACCTCATTCACTTATTTCACCACAAATCTGAGGAAAGTTCTACTGGTGAACCTGTGTCACAGATGAAGAAACTGAGGTATACTATTCAGTTCTCTTCTAATGGAAGAATGATTCTTCCCACCATTCTCATGATTTCAGTTTCTAGGGCCTGCTGCCACAGGCAGAATATTGGTTAAACAGTGGTTACAAAATACTACCACAACCATTATTTCATTTCCTCTCAGTGCATCCAGTAAAATTGTGTGCAGGATGAAGATTGTCCCCTTTAAGATGCTTGAGGTTCGGTAGCTCTGACACTATATCCTTCAGCAGGTCTTGGGCCTCCTAGCCTCCACTGCTGCAGGACCAGAGAGCCTCACTGTGGACTTCTTTCCCGAGGGGCTCCGAGGTCTTTGAGTTAGAAAAGACCAAGATGATTGCCAGCAGTCAGGCACGGTTTAGAACATCTGCCCTCAGGTCCCCAAGGGCCAGCTCCATTAGAAGGCACACACCCATGCCAGGCACTGGCAGACTCTGAAAACAACCTCTTGCCCTCTGGAGAGAGATCTGGAGAGGGTTGAGCAGGCTGCTGCAATGTCGTCTGGGGTGGGGAGCAATGGGCACATGCGGGCAGAGGGGCAAGCATATGCAAAGGATTATTTTAGCAGAATCTGGTGTTCCTGGGAGAAGCAGGGGTAGAAATATATGAGATAGGGATGCCCTGGTTTCTCAACTCCAGGCTGCTAGAACTTTTTATTTTTCCTCCGAAAGAGTGGCCAGCCAAGTGCTCCAGGGGAGAGGGAAGGGACAATTCAGCAGCCTGTTTTGCCAGAAGATTTGCATATTTGAAACATCAGTGCAGGGATTCTCATAGTACATGAGCTGATTTTAAGAGGTACAAGGACACACTTAAAAATGTTATGTAGTTATATTAATATAATAGGAAAATTATATGCACTAAAATGGAAGTTCATGAGGTCAGGGACTCTGTTTTGTTCATGGCTGTGGACTTAGCACCTAGGACAGCTCTTGGCACATAGTAGGTGCCCAGTGAATGAATGACTCTCCCAGCACATGTGTGGTTTTTACCAGAAAGTGGAATTTGAACTTAGGTTTATGGGATAGATAGGATTTAATTAGGAAGGAATGAGTGGGATTGGCGGGAGGGGATGTTCCAGGTGAAAGCTAAGAGGTAGGATAAACAAGGCCCACAGCAACATAAGCTTACAGTGATTGCAAGCTTACAATACACTAGGCACTCTGGTTCTTTTATGTATCAAATTAATAAAGCCTTATGACATCCCTCGTCATATCCCCACTTTGAAGATGGGGAAACTCAGGCTGAGAACAGTGACATGTCTTGCCCAAGGGAAGGATGGAGTAGCTGTGGCTTGGCTGTTTCCAAGAGTTCTGCAGGGTCGTGGGGTTGCAGGCCATTTGGCAGTCTGTGGCAGGTGTGTCCCCGCATGCACAAGGCCTGGGGCTGCCTCAGTTCGGGTGGCAAAGGCCTGCCATCCTTTCTGCTCTCTGGCCTGCGGGAGCCTGCTTGGCGCACACCAGGCTTGCTCCCTTTTTAACCCAGCTGCTGTTTTCACAGGTTTCCATTTTTAGCTCCCTGGACTGGAACGTAGTGTTCAATGCACTGTAAACCTCAGTGTCAGTTTGATTATAAGAGAGGCGTGTGTGGGCTCCCGCTCTCTCCTTTCCATGTCTAATAATAACCCTCTGGATTCTCTCGCCCCTTTTCTTCCGAGGCCCTCAAAGCATTTCAAATGCAATGTCCCATTTAAGCCTCCAGTTCCCAGGGAGGCAGCTGGTGGCTGTTACATGAAAGGGCTTCAACAACTATTCAGTTCTCTTCAAATGGGAAGGGTTAAGCATCTGTCTGAAATGTGGGGGAACTGAGTCACAGGAGAGTAAAGAGAACTGCTAAAGGGAGCTGGTATTTAATGAATTCCTGCTATGTGCATCTTATCTTATCAACCCCGGGAGGTGCATCTGTGAATTTACCTTTCTCATGGATGAGAAAAATGGCTCAGAGAGGCCAAGTGACCTGTTCAAGGTCACACAGCCAATAACTAATAGACTGTGCATTTGACCTCCAATTTACCTCCAAGGCCTTTAATTTCTCCATTTTATCATTAAATGGGATGTGGAAATAAGGGCACAGTCAGATCTTAGTTCTCTTGGCTCCCAGACCAAGCCAGCTCCTGCCCCTTTCCTGAGAGCTTCCTGTGAAGAAACTGTAGATTGAAAGGATTATTTCTCATCAGTCATGCCCATCTCTCATCTTCCAAAAAAACATGGAAAGCAGGAAACTCTTTGTTTGCTTTTCCTTTCATCCCCATCATTCATTCATTCATTCATTTATCCATCCATTCATTCCTATAGTATGCATTAGCAAGCATTTACTGCTCCCTTTTCTGTGAGCATGAATGGGATGAAGACACAATCCCACTGTGTCTCTCATCTCCACATCTTGATTTCAGCTAAAGCCCTGTGTGATCTAGAACAAATGACTTCACCTTCCTGAGCCCCAGTGTCCTCATTAGAAGCATAATGGTTCCTGTTTCATAGAGGTGGTGTGGGGAGCAAAAACATTTGAGAGTCAAGGAATGGATCAACCTCTAGGCCAGACATGTGGGTCCTGTGAGGAGTGTTTGGGGAAATGTTTTGAAGTAGAAAGTTGGGGAAGATGTTAACTTCCACTGGTAGGCTTAAAACTTACTATATGAGTACACATCCCACACATTGTCTGTTTGGGAAGGTTGGAAAGTTGAGTTGATTCAAGTCAAAAGTATCAGGTGAGCACTTGGTAGAGAGGCTATGGGGAGCTGGATTCAAGGCCTAGGTTTGCAGCATGACAGCTGTGTGACTTTGGGACAGTAGATGCACCTCTCTGGACCTCAGTTTTTGCTTCTATAAATGGGAAATGATAAAGTCTGCAGTGTTCTTGTGAGGATTAAAAGAGATATGTAGAAAGTACCTAGCATAGTGCTTGGCACCTGTTGGTGCCAGCAAATGGATCTTATTACTAATGTGGATAGGTGCTGATTGAAATTCTACCGTATCTGAAAACTTAACTTAAAATCCACGGGTTAGATCTTCAGGTACAGCCAGACACAGGTGTGCTCTTACAGTGTCATAACCTGGTCCCTCTTCACACTCCACTCAGCCCTGCTTTCATTTGTGTTGGCTTTGCTCCCAGAAAGGCCCTCTCCTCCTGGAGGCAAGATGGTTTCCAGTAGCTCAAGACATGTACTACCCACAAACCCAATGGAGCAAGATCTTCTTTTTCCCTGTAGTTACAGTGAAATCATGGCCTTGAGTCCCATTGGACCAACATGGGTCATGTTCCATCCTTGAACCAATCATTGATTGTCCAGGTGTGGGGCATGTCCCTCCCTCATGCTAGAGGATGGGATCATGAACTTTTAAAAACCCCACTGGAACTGAGAATGGGAGAGAGCCGTTTCTCCAAAGGAAAATCTAGATCCTTTTACTAGAAGGAGGAGAATGGGTGCTGGACAGGTATGTTTAGTCTGGGTTCTCCAAGGAGATGAGGACATATGTGCAAATAGCTTATTGGAAAATGCTTATGGGAGAAACTGGTAAAGGAGTGGGGGAAGCAGGCTAAGGAGAAGGGAGCAAGGCAGGTAAGTGTGTGATTTCAGGTGACGTCCCAGCCTTAGCCTGCTCCTGCGGGGCGCTCTGGAGTGTAAATTACAGAGTATGTCGAGGTATGGGAACTGGGTGTTTGTACCCATGAACCAGTCATTAGCTTTCCTGGCTATATGAATTCCTAGGGGCTGCTGGGCCTCCAAACAGGGGACACAGCAACAGCAGCTCAAGGACAGTACTCTGAAGAAGGTCACAGGTGAAGCTTTGGCAGCAAAACACACAGAAGGTCAAAGGCACAAACAGGGTGTAAGGGGATCTTGTGCCCACTATTTTGGGGAAAATCACAGCTTTCTGAAATAGAAGGAGATGAAGGGAAGAGTGAAGGAGAGGATGCAAAGGAAAGGGAAAGAATGGGCACTGGTGAGAAGATGGGGCAGAGGAGATGGTCAGGGTTGAGGAGGAGAAACCAAGAAACAGTCTCTGTACTCCCTGATTTTTCTGCCACACTCACTACCACTGACAATAGCCATCATCACAGTGTCCTTTACAGTCCGTAGCAACATGCTGAGACCTCACTCTGCAGAAACAAGCAAGGCGGTGATTCAGCAAAGGGCACAGGCAGCAGAGAAGGTGGAGGAATGCCTCAGCCCTCCCCTAGGTGAATGAGGCTGACATGAGAACACGGGCCCAGGGAGCCCTGGGTACCTGCCCATGCCAAGGCTGACTCTCCCCAGCTGGGGATCTGGAGGTTCAGAAGTCCCTTGGGCTCATTTATTCTCTAACTGCCTCCTCCCTGCCCACCTCTCACCCCTCCAATGGCCTCTCCATCCATCAAGAGCACCTAGCACCTTTTCTGTACCAGCTCTCCATCTGTCACCATCTTCCCCAAGCCATCTGGCACTTTCTGCAGAGGGAGCTGAGAGGCAGTGAAGGAGAAGTAAGTGCATGTGCCAGGCCAAGTCGGCTGCTTTGTCCTCAGGGTTGTGGCCACTGCTCTGTTAATTATTTTGAGGGTGGTGAGGTTGTTCAGGACAGAGATGATAAAATAATGAGTCATTTATTGAGCACTTGCTATGGGCCAGCCTCTGTGCTAAGTGCCCCATGAGCTCTATCTCCTGTTACCACATCCAATAATCATAGGAACTGGCCTACTGGGACTTTTTTGGTTACAAGTAATAGAAACCCAAGCCAAATGGGCTCGAAGAGAAAATGTGATTTTGGTTCATGAAATGGCAAAATCTAGGGGAGTTAGGCACAGCTGGAGTTAGACACAGGAGCTTAAATGTCACCTGTCTCTCCATTTTTCTGCTCTTTTGTGTTGGCTTCACTCTCAGGCAACTTCTCTATTCCCCTCCCTTCTATGATGGCAAGTTGGCCTCTAGCAGTTAAAGGGGTGCCAGTCACCAGCTGAGCAAACCCACTAGGGAAGAGAAATTCTCTTTCTCCAGTGGTTCATACTATAGTGGTGTCTCATTGGGCCAACCTCAGTCTCATGTTAATTTCTGGACCAGTCACTGTGGCCAGAGGTGGAATACTCTGATTGGCCAGGCCTTAGTCATGTGCCCACATTTGGAGCCGGAGTGTGGTTAGCTTTCTCTGCAACACACAGGATGAGAATGGAGAGGTGCTGGTTCTCTAAAGGAAAAAAAAAATGCACATGTTCTTACCAGAAGAGGGGAGCTGAGTCCTGGGAAGGAGAGGTCCACTTGGGGTTTGTGTTGTTATCATTCTCACTTACAGTGTAGATTTAAAAAACTGACTTCAGACAGATAAAATCATTATCTCAAGACCATACATCTAGTCAGTGACAGGGTGGTGATTGGAAACCAATCTGATTCCAGGGTCTGAGCCCTTGACCACCACCCTAGGGTGCTGCCTTGATGAGAGAAGAGAGTCTCTGAAGGGCTACAGCATTGCCTGTATCCTTCAATGTTGATTTATTTATTGGGAACGTGCCTTGGATTAGAAGTCAAGACACTTGAGTTCTACTTCTGGGCTGCCAATTGTTGGATAGATGACCTTGGGCAAGAAATGTAGCTCTGAACCCCGGTTTCTTCATCTATTATACGTGCATGCCCTCTGCCTACTTCATAGGGTAGATAATTGGGTGTGAAAAGGCCTCTGTATCTGCTGTTTCTTCTGCTTACTGTAACTTTTTCTTCAGGCTGAACTAGGTGCTCCCTCCTTTGTGCTATTGCTTGATATATTTTCTCCTGAGACTTTCCCTTTTCCTCCCTTCCTCCTTTCCTTCATATTTCAGTAAGGATTTTTTAAATTACCTACTATGTGTTAGACATTGTGTTAAATACTGGTTTATTCACTTGATGCCTGGCCCGTAGTAAGTACTGTCTAAATTTTGGTTAAACTGAACCTTCCTGTCATCTTCCCAAGTGATTGATACTCTTTTTTTTTTTTTTTTTTTATCTTTTTTATTGTATGTGGGTAGTTCCCTGACTGGGAATCAAACCCAGGCCGCAGCATTGACAGCACCAGCGCTGAAGGCTTAAGCCACTACACCACCAGGGAACTCAATGATTGATACTCTCAATGACCTCCTGCCTTCTGCCCCTTTGTTACTATTAACCAAACCATTAGGGATGTCCTAGCCTTTACAGTACAACTGGAAAAAGTCATAATGTGTATTCCAGGGTGATGTATTAGAAATCTAAGGAATGAGAGAAAGGTAAAATCAAAGCCATTAATAAAAGACTGCTTGGGCAGAAAGGTGAGCTCACTGCTAGGCGTCCTGCAGAATTTGTTGCCTTGGGTAGCTTTTGGGAGCCCCACTGGAGCTCGTGATCCTGGCTGGGCACATGCCAAGTAGTTGGATTGAGCCCTAATCAAGGTGCCAGCAACATACTCCTTGTTGGGTTTCAGAATTGCTGTGAACCACTGAGTGCCTCCCAGTTCCCTGCTTTTTGATAGGATGTCTATAATAGCATGGCTGCCTCACCATTGTGCACTGGGTATGTTGAGGGGAGATAACTCTGTTTCTTTAGTCCTCAGTTTTTTAGATCAACAGAAACTGTGCTCAAGGAACTGTACTTGTGGAATTTCATCTGAGAAGCATGACCCACACTTAGACCTGACTTAGACAACAAGACCCTGAGCTGAGCCTGATGCTTCAAAAGGAGATTTTCAGGGGTTCTCCTTGGGAGGGAGTATGTGTTGCATGTGTATCGTTTGTGCCATGAGGCAGACGATAGTGGTTTTAAAACATGTCCACATGTTCTTTGACACTCCTTTAATCACGATGTGGAGCCTGTGTTTTCTTCAATCTGGGTGTGCATTTGTGGCCACCTGGTGAGTAAAATGCTGTGGAAGTGACACTGTGTGACTTTCAAGGCTAGGTTAGAACAGAAAGGCCTGCAGCCTCTGCTAGTTCCTCTTGAGACACTCCTTCTGGGAGCCTTCAACCACCATGTAAGAAGTGTGGCTACCCTGCAGACCACGTAAAGAAGAGGAGATGTTCAAAAAGCCCTTGCTATTCCTGCCCTCTGTTGTCTGAGTTTTCTCAGCCCAAGTGCCAGACAGGTGAGTGAGAAAACCTTTTGGGTGACTCAGACCTCAACCACAGTGATTGCATGAGTGATCCCACATGCAAGCAGCCTGGCTAAGCCCAGGCAACCCCCAGATTCAGGAGCAAAATGAATGATTGCTATTGTTTTATGCACTATTTTGGGAGCTTTGTTATGCAGCAATACATAACCAGATCCTTCTATGAAGGGGAGTGGTGATGCAGTGTTTCTTAAGAGAGGACCCCACTAGGGACTCCAGGGTTTCCATTTAAGCCTCTAACTCCCATGCTGCAAGTTTCAGTGCTGGTGCTTTCTGGGTCTTACCAGAAAGTATCAGAGGATACTTTCAACAACAACGAGGACGTGTGGTCCTTGCTCATGTGGTCCTAATTTGATTTGGTGACTTCAGTGTTGAGAAGGTGCAGTTGTCTGCTCAGACCATGAGGAAAATCAACCAAGTTTGCCCATCTGCAGGGGCTGTCCTCACATCACGACTGCTCTCTGGTCACAAGGCAAAGATGTGCCACTGATCCCAGGACCCACTCCTGTTTCATCAATGTGACAATGTCCATCTTGTAATGATGATGTCGGCCATAAAATGGGAATAATAGTGTCTGTGTGGGATGAGGGTAGAGTACCCAGCACAGCTCCAGGCCTGTGGTAGACTCTCAGTGAGCAGTGGCTGTCAGTGCAAAGGTATGTTACAATGTCAAAGTGGATGCAGGGCAGCCTGTCAGGTACCAAAACCCCAGGAAAAGGAAGTGCAGACCAGAGGAGAGAGGGGAGGCCCGAGGAAGTGACTCAGCTGTTGCAGCGCCAGGACCTCATGAAAGCAGTGCATCAGAAATGCTTTGATTACTCAAGTGAAAAAATCAAATTAAACTTTGCATCTGGGAGCTGGGCTGCTCTAGCCAGGAAACACCATCAGCTTCACCGAAAAGGGCTGGGGCACTCTCTTCAGCCCCAAGAGAGCCAGGAACTGCCCAGGTGTGGGGGTGGGGAGGGCCATTGTATTCTCTTGGGGCTGGTCTCTCTCCAGGACCCCGTCTTTAAACCTCTCAGGTGGTTTCCTGTGATAGCACCTGTCCCTCACTTCCTCTCTAAGTGAGGCCCTGCTCTCCTAGAAGGGGGCCTTGTTTATAGCAGGTTTCCCTCCCTCCCTTAGAGAAAGTCAGGGAGAGATGGAGAATAAGGAAATTGCAGAAAAGCAGCAAAGAAGGACTGTGATTTAAAAAAATTTGTTTTTCTAAATTTGTAGCTGCCGAATGCTTTGATCAAGTGAAATCTTTCTATGAATTCTAACATGGAAAGCAGATCTTTAAAGAAGGTTCTTGGTATAAACACTTTGGGTAGCATTTTTGCAAATAAATGTGGGCAACATTTTATGACCCAGCAATTCTACTTGTTGGTATTTCTCTAGAGAATCCCTTCTCAGACTTCAGTGGGCAGGCAAAGAACCTGGGGATCTTATTAAAATGCAGTTTCTGGTTCACTAGATCCCGAATGGGGCCTGAGAATCTGCATTTCTAGCCAGCTCCCAAGGGCTGCTGATGCTCAAGATCACAGGCCTGAGGGAACTGTTTTCTAAACTTTCTTTTGGCTCTGACTGCCAGTAAGAAATACATTCTAGATTGAAACCCAGTATACACTTATCTATAATTGAAACAAAAATTTTATGAAGCAATACTTACCCTGGCTATATGATGCACTCTGTTTCTCTTCTCTTTTGGGGGAGAAAAAAAAAAAAAAGGAGTGTTGACCACAAAGCCACTGAAATGATTTCATTATTCACCAGTGGGTCGCAAGCCATGCTTTGAGAAACAGAACCCCAGAGACATTTTTATACACACAGACCAGAGAACGGGATGGCTCACTGATGTATTGTTTGTAATAACAAAAAAATTGGAAAAAGCAAAATAAAAGCAACAACAACAACCCAAAAGGTCTGTCCACAGGAGAATGTGTCAGTACATTAGCGGTATATACACACAGTGGAACAGCGAAAATAAAGGAAGTCAAACCACTTGAATCAGTGTGTATCTGAAAACAACATTAAAAATACAAGTTGAGGAAGGATACCATTGTATACAGTTTAGAAATGGGCAATAAAATTCTATTTGTTACGTAGGAACTTGTTCATATATAGTAAAGGTATAAAAGCTTATGACAGAATAACATCAAATTCATGGGAGGGATCATCTCTTGGGGGGAGGGTACACTGGGAAAGGGGTGGCTGTGGGGCTTCATTGGTCTATGTGAAGCTTCTTTTCCCAAGATGGGTGATTAGTGGTTGGTGCTCATTCTATCATTCTATCCTTTTTTATAGGCTTGAGTCACTGTGTAATAACTACAGTTTAAAAAGAAAAAAAGGAAGGAGGAGGGTCTTGGGTAGAGATTTATAGGGGGTTGTATCAGTTTCCTATGGCTGCCATAACAAATGACTAAAAACTTGGTGGCTTAAAACCACAGAAATTTATTGTTGCACATTTCTGAAGGCCACAAGTCTGAAATCAAGGTGTCATGGGATTTGTTCTCTCTGGAGACTCTAAGGGAAAAATCTGTTTCATGCCTCTCTTCCAGCTTCTGATCACAGCTGGCCACCCTTGGCATTCCTTTGGGGTGGGGATTCATTACTCTAATCTCTGCATGTCTTCACCCAGGCTTCTCTCTGTGTCTCAAATCTCCCTCTCCTTTTTCTTATAAGGACACCAGTCATTAAATTTAGGGCTCACCCTAAATCCAGGATGATCTCACCTGGAGATCCTTAACTTACTGTATTTTGCCATTTATAATGTTCATTTTTTTTTTTTTTGCCTAAATTTGTGAGGGAAAAACAAGGATGTACATTATACATGGGTAGTATTAATTTCATATCTATATAAATGTTTTTAATCCTTTTATTTATGCTTATGAGTTAAAAGAGTAACTCTAGAAATAATACCCTGGAATACAATAATCAGTTTTTTTATATAAAAAATTGTATACATAAAATTTCTTATACCTTGTATCTGTTCTTGTGTTTTATAATTATGTTATATAATATTTCTTGTACCATAATGTGTTAAAAAAATAAATGCTAAAATTCCTTTATAATAAAAAAAACAAGTACCTATATAAACAAATAAAAATTTGAATTAAAAAATTAAAACAAAAGATTTTTCTTGAAAGTTTGGGCCAAAAATGTGGGTGCACATTATACGTACAAACACATTACACACAGGAGCTCATTTTACATGGCAAAATACAGTAATTTCTTCTGCAAAGACCCTGTTTCCCAAGAAGTTAATTTATAGGTTGGGAGTTAAGACTTGGCCTTACCTTTTGGGGGGCCAAATTCAACCCACTATCAGGTATGAAACCTTGCCCATTCAACCCTTTCCCCTCAACATTATCAGGATTATATTGCTTATTTCCCAACCTCAGCACTGTTCACATTTGGGGTTAGATAATTCCTTGTCAGGGGACCTTTCCTATGCCTTAAAGGATGTTTAGTAGCCTGCCTGGCCTTTACCCACTAGATACCAGTAGCAACCAAAAATGTCTCCAGA